>JAVQJD010046736.1:0-35359 GCA_036023655.1 Nannoperca australis | reverse complement strand
CTCTCTCTCTCTCTCTCTCTCTCTCTCTCTCTCTCTCTCTCTCTCTCTCTCTCTCTCTCTCTCTCTAATTCTCTCTCTCTAATTCTCTCTTTCCTAACCTACGATTCTCAGATTTCCGCGCTTTCTTTTTCTGACTTTCTCCTAAGTCATCATTTGTGGCTGTCCCCTCTTCTCTCTCTGCCCTGTTTGTAATCACCTGACTTTACCCCGGCACACGCTCACAAACGGCCACAGTCGCAGACAGACTGTTCCAGGAAGTGCTTCCTGTGTGACGTGTCTCCTGCTCTGTGTTTTGCAGACAGATCCCACATCACCGCACAATGAGTTACAGTAAACGGTCCGTTTTGAACTGAAAATCAGGGCAGCCACATGGGGCGAGATGCTCGACGCCTCTAAACTCTCATGTTTTAAAAACACTCCATGGCGTGCTGCTACAAATTACTACATAGAATTCTGCTCATAATGACTCATAATAATATAAAACTTTGTATTTCTTATGACAGTTTTGACTTTAATCCCCCTAAGTCCTCATCTTAAACAGAAATGAATTTAGACAAATGTGTCTAAACTGCTACAATACAATAATGTGTGGAGATATTTTCTTTATCTGTTTTTTATTAGTATCACATTGACACCATCTTTTCTTTTCTCCGTTTAAATTTCATCTGTTTCTTCTGGCTCTTTGAGGTCATTTATCACATCTGAGTTATTTTCCTTCACAGATAGCCACGTCTCTAGCCCGGTGTCATGAAACACTTTGATTTAGTAGATTTTTGGCAGCAACTTTGGGTCATTGCTTCGTTTTGTAACAATGTTCCAGTGGTCACTTTGTTACCCCCCACCCCTCCAC
This sequence comes from Nannoperca australis, assembly GCA_036023655.1. Taxonomy (NCBI): domain Eukaryota; kingdom Metazoa; phylum Chordata; class Actinopteri; order Centrarchiformes; family Percichthyidae; genus Nannoperca; species Nannoperca australis. The sequence goes on along the minus strand of JAVQJD010046736.1, from coordinate 34,509 downwards.
CCATTACAACAAGAACAGAACTTACGTTCTTAGAGATTTAGTTTTCTGCAGCTGCATGCCCCAAGGTGTTTAAAAAAGGAGGGGTGAATGACTCATGTCTTTCACTAAACAAAATCAAAATGTTCACTCATATGAAGAAGGTTTTGGTTTGTAACTTTACTAATTGTTATTAATTAATCAGTGTGCACTCTAAATATTTTATCGAAAAATTGGATGTGTTCAGACCAGCCGATAGTCCAAAGTTGGACTTCTGCGCAGCTTAAGGCCCAAACGCCATGCAAGCGTCTGCCATGCACGTTTTGAAGTACATCTATTGTTTTAAATGTGACCGAAGCTGCTGTTCTCTGCAGCAGCAATGCCTAAAATACTGCTGTGGTGCTGGCGAATCAAATCTGATGCCTGCAGTGCGCCATAGGAGCACCAATTGACACAAGTCAAATGAGGCGTGTCAGTTATCGCTTTAAGTGTGTTTGGGCTTTTACTGTGTTCCTGCAGACCAGCGGGGGCTTAACTAAAGAAGCTCCAAACTTTAGTGTGTGTGTGTGTGTGTGTGTGTGTGTGTGTGTGTGTTGGGGCTTTGACAGGGGGTAAGGGAATGATGTAGTGCTGCACACTAGTATGCGAAAGGGAAAAGACTGCAGTTACGACACCCTAAGAGACACATACTCATATAAAGAGTCTGAACACAATCTAATGAGATGCATACATACTTACTTTCACTCCCTTTTTCTATCAATTTATCACTCTGTCTATTTGTCTCTCTGTTTATCTTTCTGTCTATGTATCTATTTCCATCTCTCTCTTTCTCTCTCTGTCTCTCTTGTGTACATAACACTCCTCTGAAGGCAGGGCTCCATGTGCTTGCGTCTGATTGGCCGCAGAGTAAAAAGATGATGTCATTCTTAGTCGGGAGGTGCGTATCTTTTCACATACACACACACAGAGATGAGAGAGAATTGAGGGTAGGGATCCTGGTTCATAGCAGCAAGCAGAAACTGAGTGAAAATGGGAGCACGGAAAGAAGGGAGATGGATAGACGGGGCGCTGATGAAAATGAAAGAAAAGGAGATCTTCAAAGGGAAGTGGGGCTGAGAATGAGACAAATACAGACACCAGAACAGATATTGAGGCAAGAAAAAACAGGAAACCGCTAATTCGAGGCAAAGTCATGAAGAAAGAGATTGCAAAATTTAATTTGGGGAGGTAAAGTCAGAGGCGGAGGGATATACTGAATGGGGGGGGGGGGGGGGGTTGTTCAGAAAGAAAGAAAGGGGGGGCGAGAAAGATCCTCCCCTCTCTGAAGTGTCTGGTAATAAGAGCTTGCATCTCTCCTCTGCTGGAGGAGAATCAGCCGTTCAAACAACCAGACGGCTCCTATTGTCTCTGCTTCCAATTCATCTCTCTCTCATCTTTCTCCCAACGTCACAAACACACACCGAGTGCAGACCGGTTAGTTCAGGAGAAGGGTGGGAAGAAGGAGAAGAATGGACAGGAAGCCAGTAATGCTTGGCACCAAAAAATAAGATGTGATGTTTTATTTGTTTTCACACAATACATATTATTTAGAAGGGCTTGTTCAGCAGAACATGCAGTTGCTGCATTAAACCAGTAAATAATTAAATTTTATACAGAAGTTGTTATGACAGGACTTCAACTCATGAAGTTGTAATGTTCAACTCCCTTTAAAGGTACACACTACTTTTATAGTGAAGTAGTTTAATTGTGTTTTTTGTTGTTTTGTAGTAATTGAATGCACAAATGTTACCTTTCTTTCCTGGGAGGAAATGCATATAGCCTCTAGGTGGTCGCTAATAATTAATGGAGTTAAATGGCCTGGAAAAGGAAAATAAAAATCAGTTTTACTATTTGTTCCTGCTGACTTTCTGCTTCATTTGCTGTCATTAAAGGAGTTGTGACTCCCATTATGAGTTAGTGATTTGGTTAAACTTTTAGTTGCCATGGTTCGACTGCATTTTAAAAGACGCTTTGAGACATTTAAAACGTACACTTTTTAACCATGTTTAAGTTGCGTTTTCACATCTATTGGCTTTCAAATCAACATATCAATTAAGCCGTTTGGATACGGAGTTCGCAAGCCTCGGTCCAACTTTCTTTGGTGGTACACTTCAAGTGGGATAAACCACACTCCGTAATTGTTTGTTGTTGCTGTCAGAACCAGGTCTGCTTCTGGTCGTTTACAGCTACAGACTCCTCGGCCTAATGCCTGTATTACCTCACTCTTTTGCTCGGCGACGTATGTTATGTTAGCGTGGTTTTTCTGTGATCGTGATGTGCCTTTCTTAGACGTCAAATCCCTGTCTGCTGTGTTGCAAATCCTCCAGCCGGGCGGCTTTTTGAGAGGGGGGGGGAACCAATTATCAGCTTGTGCTATTGTGTCGCTTGTTCACATTCGCTGAAGTACCGCCAGCGTCTGTCTTTGTATCTGATAGGGGCTCTGTGATTTATGCACCCCAACCCCCCCTTTTTTTTGTAATTTATGCTCCTAGGGGAGGGGGTTGCCTCAATACACTCAGCTTTATGTTACCATCCGATCAATAAAGATGCTCCCTCTCTTTCCTTTCTGTCTCTGTCTTTCCCATTCTCTTTCTGTCCGTCTCACTCTCTCTCATCCACATCTGCTCAGCAGCCAATCCATCTAATGCAGTTTCCCCCTGCTTGCAGTCGCTTCATCCACGCCACCTCCCAGCCCCTCTCTCTCTCTCTCTCTCTCGCTGCACAGGTGATGTCATTCTTTTTCAGCTGGATTCCCCTCCCTCCTCCCTCGCCCTCACTCTCTCCTCCGTTTCCCATTAGCGGCTGGCTCTCCACAGCGCAGCATCCTATCCACGCTAGCTTCTCTCTCCGAGGGCGGGAGGGGGAGGAGGAATGCCGGCGTGAGCGCTAACCAGGGTAGAGAGCTCGAAGCTGGGGTAAGGGAGCGGGATCACTGGCCCCTGCCATGGAGCTGCACCGCTGGGCACACGCAGGCACCGCTGGAGCTGTGTAGAGAGATAAAGAGTTGCAAAGAGGCAGAGGAAGGAGTTTGACAGACGTGGACTGTGAATAGCTGCAGTCAGTTGATCCAGGCTTTTGGGAGGTAAGAGTGGACTTGTTTGGATGACTTCAAGCCAGGCAAGAGGCTTCTTCCCACGGGGCTGCAGATGCACAGACAAGTTATTCAACAAATAAATCTACAGAATTTGGATGTGAAGTTGGATGGTTTTATCTTTGACCATGCAACCTCCCCTCTGTGATTAGTTTTGAATATTCTGCAGATTTCCTCTTCTCAAGGTTTATTAGGGCTGTTCTAGGCTTCTCTGTTGCAGTCCCTTTGAATGCTCTAGTGGAAGAGAGAAAGCTTGACGTATCAGTGGAACTGCCTTGAATTTAAGTCTCCTTCTGTAACGACATCTGACAGTCGTCCAGCCAATCTTCAACCTTTTACTGCCAAATCAACATTGAGGAATAAAAAATAAAAAAATCACCTTCTGGACAATTTCAGTCTTGCAGCGAAGAGATTGGCGTCAGCCCTTTTCTCCCTCTTTTACTTCTTTTTTCCCCTTTTTTTCTTCATCTCTTGGTGAACGAGGGGAAACTTCCCCTCGCTGGCACCCTCCCTCCTGTGGAAATGGCTTTCCTGGTTCGTTGCTATGCCAACTGCTTGCAGCCGTGGTCCTCCAAAGTAAGCGATGTCGTAATCCCTTTTCTGGCCAGTGCCTTTGGTTTAGGATGCTGCTGCCTCTCTCTCTCTCTCTCTCTCTTTCTTTATCTCTCTGTCTCTCTCTCTGTGTGTTGTGTGTGTGTGCGCGTGCACTTGTATGAGAGAAAATGAGCCTGATTTATATGCATATGAGGAATATTGTGTGCACTTAGAAATGCATTCATGCTTTGCTTCTTGCTTTGATTTGAATTTTAACTGCTGCATGCTGAAAAATGCTGATATCCACATCGGCTGGCACCGTGCCAAAGCCTTCAATACAAGGGAGGATCACCTGCACAGTATAGAGCCAAGATGTGTCCATTGACCCAATAGACAAGAAGACATGACTTTAACTATCTGTATATAGAAGTGTATGAAAAGAAACAACAGATATATCATACTCCCTCGTGTTTGTACGGTGTCATCTGAAAGGGTAAACCTGATGGCAGTCTACATGTCAAAACATTGCACCGCACTCTGTGTGGTCACAGAAGAGCTTTGATGTAATGAAGACGTAGGAGAGTTCTTTTGCACCGGTGTTTTATTATTCCCAGCAGCTGCAACGCTTCTTACTCCTCACAAAGGAGAAACTGATTTGAGGGCTTCCAAAAATAACATTCGGAAGCAACAATGCTGTATGCCCCTGTGGATCATATTCAAACAATCTTTTTTTACTTTCGTTGGAGGAGAGCAACGATCACAGATGATGGGACAAAGGCTGCGAATAAGGTTGAATTATTTACAGCGTATAAGTATATTTTAAGATATTGACACGGTGTTAGATGCCGTTTGAGACTAATGATGGTAATTAACAATCGTTAACAGGACTCTTTAGTAAAATAATTGGTATTTTCATTTTTGCAGATAAAGTTACAAGCCATAAAGTCCCTGGTCTGTACGTTAAAGTGCTGTTGTAACCATGACTACCAATTGTGTACGTTTTCGGAAACTTTTTTAGTTGGTTTTTTAAATATATATATATATATATATATATATATCCGTCAGTGGATACATGTAATCCATCTGATCAGTCTAATCTGTATATTGGCTCCCAGTAGTCCGCAGTAGACTGGTAATGATGTAGCCGTGTGTATAATTAACAGCTTGATGTCCTAGTTTTAGTTGCACAGAATAATCCGCCACGGTTAGCCTAGCCTCCGGTAAGCTTCTTGATGGTGGAAGGAGAGCAACTACAGTGCTTAAAATGTGACTTTGATGGATTGTTGTTATCTTTTTTTTTTGTTCACTTTTGTTAATATTCACACTAAAGAGCTGGATGATGGAAAAAGAATCAGATGAGTGAAAACACCCTTTTGCTTTACGGCTCATCGGTTTTCCTAGCAGGATGACTGTCGTGTAGATCCCTATACGTCCGTCTCTCAGGGAGCGCCTGTCTGGGTGGCAAAAGCCTCGTAGATGTTTGTCTTCATTGTGTGTGTGCGTGTGTGTGTGTGAGTGCACGTGCTGTCTGTACGATAAGTAATTATTAGGTCCCTGGAGATGAAAGGGGATAAAGTGAGAAGATGTTCAGTCTAAGATAATGAATTAAATCTGTACCACACAGAATGTATATACTTTATTATGTTGTTGTTATTGCTCTCCATCTCTTGTGGGATCCAAATTGTGCATAGATCCTCTCAATGCAATTCTATTTCTGATTAATCAATACATTCTTTTGTCTCTAAAATGTAAATTTGGGGAAAAGGTTTGTTATATTTTCCCAATGTGCACTAGTGGATGTCATGTTATAGCTTGTTTTGTTCGATCATCAATCCCTAGTTATCAATTTCATATCACATAAGACGAATAACAACAGCAAACCCTCACAGACAAGAAGACATGATAGACATGATATTTTTTGCTGAAAAACGATTAATTGATTATTGACAAAATAGTTGCTTTTGAATGAATTTTCCATCCATTGAGTAATCAATAAATCAACTAATCATTTGCTTGTGGAACTGTAATGAATGGTTTGTTTGCTCAAATGTTTACTCATCAACGTTTTAACCAATATTACAACTAGAAAGTAAAGAGCCAATTAGGTAAATCTTTTTTTTTTACTTGAACTGTTGTTTCCGTATTTTATCACTGGCCCATCTATGCTGCATGAGCTAATTTATTCTAAGTCTAGAACCACTGAGGTTTTCATCCAGCTCGCCCTGTTTGAAGTCCATAGTTAATTGGTCGGCGTCTGTGATGAGCCCACCTTTAGCAAAGGTTAATTAAGTTTCCCTTTTCCTCCCATTAGGTAACTTGTGCTCTGTCTGGAGGTACAGTAGCAATCAGAAGCACTGCAGTCAGGTTGGAGCGGAGAGACGCAAAGGGGAAGACAGAGTGCGAGGGTGGTCTGTAAAGGGATTTTAATTCCCTGAAAAGGCTTTGTCCCAGAATTCATTCTGGGATCTCAAAACGAAGGAGGGATGAGGAAAGGGAAGGGAGAAAGATAAAGAGTCATCCTGGAGCGTGATTTTAAATTTGAGAAAGGAGAAAGACGGAAAAGAAGAGCAAAGGAAAGAATAAGACAGAAAAATATATTAGTGAGCCTCTGAAGTGGGGATTTTATTCCACGAACGGTTTTCACAATTTAATCATTGACTGCCTTTTCAGAATGACAGCCAATTATTTTCTCAAGAAGTCTCTGTTGATAGTTTTGCCTGGCCTGTACGGGCTGGGATTGGTCATATTCTTCACTGCAGTGATCTTGGATTCATCTTAAATGATTCACCAGCCCGTACACCACCAGTGCATGTAATGGTAGCTTTGCATTTAATGCATTACCCACCAGCCGGAGGCGTAACGAGCATAAATGCAGTTTTGGTTTGAAATCCGAACTAGTCGACTTACTACAGGAGATCTCAGAGCTCAGATCGCATAAAAGTAGTGAGGTGGCCACTGTTAGTTTTACTTCTCTACAGGGAACCTGCAGCTGCCAACAGGTTTTTACAGCTCTTTTCTACAGCCTTGTTTACTACACACTTGGAGAATAACCCTCTAGGCTGAACTGCTGTGGAAAGCAAACCGTTTATTTTGCTATTTAGGCATTTTTGTTTGTTACCACTGTTCTAAACTGCAGCCCTGGCTATATAGCATGTCATACTCTTGTGCTCTAATTTCTAACGTCAGAGGACAGTTATTGAAATATTGACCGTGTGGCTGGAAATTTGGCATCAGATGACAGGCAGCGAAATGTAGGCCAGTGGAGCTGCCCCATGGGGCCAGCAAGGCCTTTTTTCCCCCTGATGCACTGAGCAGTTATGAGGCCTAGATTTATTTACATCTCTAATAAACACAGAACTTTAAAAGGGAGGTGCCCGCTTGGGCCAGAATAGTCTTCGCCTAGGAAAGCAGCCGGCTGCTGCCTTTAAGAGGCTTTCAACATCTTGCTTACATTTTTATAGTTTTATTGTGTTGTGTTTATGGGTGAACTGTCTCTTTAAATCACATCCTGCTCATCCCGGTGGAACACAACCTCAGTCCACGTCCCCTCGCTGCTGGAAGACTTGTCAAAATGTTCTGCTGCCGAACTCTTTGACCCTCCCCGCTTCCAACATGGGACCTGTTCTCTGTCGAGCGTTTGCTATTTTTTTTGTGCCACTCAGTTTTTTCTCACTCTGTCTTTCTCCATCTTTCTCCATCTCTTCCTTCTGTTTTTAGCGATGACTTCTTGCCGTCTTCCCCTTTCCCTCCTTTCTCATCTGTTTTTAGCAAGGGACTTCTCTACTACTTGTTCATCTCTTCTTCTCTCTTTCCCCATCTATTATTTAAACATCAATAATGGGGCCTGTTGTTGTTGCCAGCCTGACGTTGCTGTTGTTGCTGCCCTGCTGGGCCGTATCCTCGCTCATCTGCTGCTTCCTATCTTATAAATCACACCAACCCCTTCTAAAACCATCTGCATCCTCACAAGTCCAACCTTTGCAAATGGCACCATTTACTCATTACCCTTCCAGATGCCTTGTATTTCCTTTTCACTCTTTTCTCTGTAGCTTCTCGGTAGCGTGGTGTGACAATGAACATGAAATTACATCTAAAAGTTGGCAGTATTGCATGATGGTGGCATCAGATGGCGGTGTAGCTGATTGAGCTCATTTACACATGCTTCTCTTTAAGCTCCATTTGATTGAGTAATACTTTTCAACTTTGCCTCCAACATATAGAGGAAGCAGTGTTACTGAATATTGAGACTTGTGGAAAAGTTGTATGGACCTCATTTGTGGCAGACCATAGCCAATATCTGCTCGGTTGAAAGACTTCTGTGTGATTCATAAATGCTTTTTTTTTTTTTTGAGAGAGAGAAATGTTCTTTCTTTAAATAAACAGGAAGTGTCAGGCTTTGCTGATAGGAAGATTTGATAGGAAGATATCTCAACACAAGTATATAACTTAAATAACATAACATAGATAACTGTAGTAGGTTGCCCATCTCGGCTGCAGACTTCGCTGTGCAGCAGGTCCAGACTCGGGTTGACCTCAGCAATCAGTGGGCATTGCTGAATGTTGGCGTAATCAGTTTTTGTGGACCCATGCTGCATTGAATAGTAATGGTGTTGGTAGCAGAGAGTTTCAGTGGAATTTAGTGCCAAGGCAGGAAGGCCAAGGCAGGTCCGACAGACGGACAGGTAGACGGACAAAGCATCTGGCATATCCAAATAGGTGCCACTCTTGAGCCACAGCATCCATAGAAGCACAGATCAAAATGCCACACAAGATGGAACCAGTTACGTTAATGGTTGGTTTCTAACAAGTTATTTTATATGATACAAAGTAGATTTGAATGAGGATGAGAAATGTGAAAGTAGACCAAAAACTAAAAAGCCTCTTCACCACTGATCTACTGTCCGGTGTCGTCAGACTTCTGTTTAAACAGCTGGATATATTTGATTCGCGGCCACAGTTACAGGCCTACCATTCCTCATCAGATCAGATAGGATAGATAGCTACATTAAACGGCTGAACCTCTATTGAGTGGAATAAGAAGATTAATTATTTTTCAGTACAGTCTATTGACCCTTTTTTCTCAGTGCTGTGGCTTCATGCCCAGATAGCGCGACGACTCTGATTAGGAGCTGAGCGCCTCAAAGTTTTACACTCTTTTCCAGAAGGTACATGGGCGGATGTCACTCTGAGGGTTAAAGATAACGCCTCAATTAATTTACCAAACTGATTTCAATCCAAAGATGAAATGAAGTGATTATTGTGCTTTAAGAGAAGGAGCAAATGTCAAAAAATAAAACCCTGACCAAGAAAGTATGGCCATCGAACATGTATGTGGTTTCAACTGGTTCCTAATGGCTAGAGATACTTTTCTCATCCTGACCAGTTCCAGTTTCATGTCTATCCTGTCATGTTGCCTTTGAGTCAGACGATTAACTTCTAGAAGTTGATTCAATTGATGACGGTGCCGGTGAAATACCTGAAATCTACTTTTTAATTTTGTGATCAGGCTTTAAGTAAACAGTAATGATACCATTCAGCGTCTTCATATAGCCAGTCTCTAAAAAACGGACACAATTTGAAGTATTTGAATGTTGTTTTCTAAACTTGGAAAGAGTTTCTGAACACCAGTGGCCCATATAATGGCTATTGCAGACCAAAACAAGACCCGGAACATTCAAATTAGCTGCTGCAACACAGAAGGTGACATCTGAATACTGTCGGAGGCCAGTGCGCTCACAGTAATTGCACCGTGTGTCAAGTCAAATAAGCAAAAATAACAGAATTCCTTAATGAGGCTCAGCTTTTGCTGCTTTACATAAAAATAAAGTTAGACAAAGAAAACAGCAAAGCGCTGTTTTCAGCATCTTGATAATATTTGGTTTATTAAAATAAATGCTGCGGTCAACAGGCTGTCGTAAGCTGTGAAACGCACTTTGTTCCGGTAATCCTCTGCATCATCAGATCAGTGGATGGACACATTAAAGGAGTATTAGATAGTTGCACCGTTGCTCCCCTGGTACCTGAATATGTTGACAGAACCAGTTTTGTGCACTAAGAGGATGACCTTTGCCAGGTGATGTAACGACACAGCCTGTTCACATTGGCCTTAACAGATTGACTCTGACCTCGAGCGCACAGACAGGCTGAGTGACGGACTGACTGAATTCACACAGGGTGTCAAGGTAATGTGGACTTTGAGCCTAGAGAGGTTTGGGGGAGGGGACAAGACGGAAAACAGAGAGTGAGACAAGGAGGGAGAGAGAGATAGAAAGAGAGAGAGAATCTGAGTGAAAGGCAACAATAGAGAGAGGGCTTTTAGCATGCCGAGGGAGGTCTAGAATATCATATGCACAGGAAGTAGGGGTGATAAAGATCGATATGGGTTGCATTAGGCCAGACCATGCCCAACTCACCTTCCATAAGTCATAGATTATTATTTGATCCTACACATTGTTGCTACAATTTTCTTCCTCTTGTGCATCTCTCGTGAAGCGTCATAAGCCGTATATGTACATTTGAAGTTAGCAAAAATGCATTTTTGCTTCTCGTTGGCATTTTTTGAGATCAACAACGATAAGACAACAGCAGAAAATCTCCTTTTTTTTCTCTTTTTTTCACGATGGTATTGCCCTACAAAGAACCTCAGAGCTCAATTTTAGCTGCATGTTGAATTTGCCAGATATTAAGAATCATGACACATTCACATTCTGTCTTTTGCTGTTTTGCTACAACAACAGATTTTAGTTGATAACTTGCGGCATTCCAACTCCACTTAAGACAGATATGTAGATTTTTTTTAAATAAAAAAGATAGTTAAATTCTCAATATCCTCAGATTTCATGATAGCGCCAATTCCAGTATGTTGAAGACAAAGGTCACAGGTGACCATTCATGCTAAGCAGTTTAACACACTTGCTGAACTAAGGAGAGAGAAAAAAGCTGTGCTATTTGATTGTTTCAATGGGTACAGTTGAATACAAGAGACAGTGTTTTGTCCTGAATGCTGTAATTACTGTCCATTAGCGATGACTGGGCTAAATGGACTGAAAGTGAGGATGCTCATGTGGAGACGCACGCGAGACGCGTGTGACCCTCAGGCTTGCTGGCACCTCGCTCTCGGATACAGTTTAACACCCCATAAATGCACGCGCATGCACACGCGCACACACACACGCACACGCGCACATACACACACACACACACACAATACCCACATGCATACAGTAAATTGAACATACACATAAATTACTCCCCCCCATTTTATACATGCAGACTCCACCTAGTCAGTCATGAACTGCTACCCCCACCCTTACACACACACACACACACAAATCCTAGTGCTGATATTTCAACCACTCATAGCCCCCCCCCCCATTTAACTTGCTCCCATTATCTCACTGCTATTGATCCTCATCCCCTCCTCTGCCTGCCACAGCAACAGAGCCTTTACTGGATAATTTTCAAGGGCATTTATAAACACAAGATAGAAAGGATGGGTGATTGCTCTGTGGGTGTTTGTGAATTTGTGAGAAAGAGAGAGAAAAACAAAGAGAGAGTGAGTGTGGGGGAAGCAGACAGTGTGGTGTACGCCTGTATGCAAACAAATGTGGTCATAATGGAGGAAGGTCAGTTTGGCAATGCAAAAACACTAAACTCCATTAATTTGCTAATAAATTATTCTTTTTTTAATATATGGAATCGCACAGACACAAATTAAAGTGACAAACCAACCTTTAAATCAAGCGATTCTTTTAGTTTTGTTTGTTTTTTTGCTTTGCAGGTTTGGTTCAGTGAAGAGAAAAGCCATTCTTTCTTTTAGGTGTGAAGTTTTTTTCCCCTCTGCTTTCAGCTATTACTATAACCATATTTCAGCGTTCATATTTTTACACTGAATATTTATTAGCACATTAAATGCCTTTTTAAACCCAAATGCACATCTGTAGACTGAGACATCTTGGCAGCAGCATGGCACATTCACACCACAAGAAGCCAAAGGATTATAAATTCAAACCATAATGAAAAGATTAGCTTTCTTCAACCATATTAGCAGCAGTTCAGCTCATATCTAGGAGTTGCTCTGACTTCCTTTTGTTGTCGAAAACAGTTTTTGTCAGGTGACCTAAAACAATGTCTGATAAACATTGGAATTGGTTGGTGGGCAAGAAAAGTTAATTTCCTGTCCTGCTAATGGTGCCGAAATTGTAGTCTGCTCTGTCTGGGCTGAGGTGAGTGGGCCAACGGAGAGGAACAGGATCCAACATTAATAAAAACACCACAGGAGCACCAAAGGGTGGGGTTGCCCCTCCAACTGGCCCCTGGGTCAACCTGTAGGGGTGCCAGGGACGTGCTGCATGTATGTGTGAAGTAGAGTGGGTTGGGCTTTCAGGGCAGGAAGCATCTGTTAACAGAGGGGAGCCAGGAGGTACTAAGGTGTGTGTGTGTGTGTAAAAGTAGTTGTGTCAGTATTAAAGCCAAGTGTTTAGCCTTCCCTCCTGTATCCGGCAGACCTGGCCGTGGCCCACCTTCCTCAGGGGCCCAGACAGAGACGCCTTGCAGCTTCCTGTAACACACACACACACACACACACACACACACACACACACACACACACAGAGCAAAACAAAGAGTTGATAGTGAACACGAGTTCGCTGTACGAGAAACACTGCATTCACACATTTAATACAAACGGATGGAGACATTCATGCCGTTTATATTATTCATGTGAGTGCTGTCCCATTAATCAACATTAAATCAAGCCTATCAAAATCACATATACATCCTTTACCCTAGCACCAGTTTTTATTCACACCGTTCTCCCCACAGCAAGAAGATAAAAGATGATAATATAGAGGACATGGGCGGAAAAAAAGACAAATGAGAGAGAGAGAAAGGGGATGGTGAAGAAAAGACTGTAATAGCGTAAATCAAATTTCCTTTTTTTGACCCACCTGGAGGAAAAGATTGGTGCGAGTCAAACAATCTAATGACTATCAGAAAATGTAGACTTTTACAAAAATAAATACTGACTATATCTTGTGTTCCTGGTCCCGAAAAATGTGACCTCAAACATTTTGTACTCTGAGCACGTTAAAATCCCACTTTCTTATTTTATCGTGAAAATGTCCTCACCCAGGTGTTGGGTAAGGACAGGTTGAATGTCGCTTTCAGAAACCTCTAACGCTGTTTGGCAGCAAATACCATCAGCTACCTGCTGCCACACACACACACACACACACACACACACTCTAGATACCAGCTGGAAGGAATTTCTACAAAAGCCTGGTAGTAATACCCTGAGTCCTCAAGAGAAGAATACTTGACTCTGCAGGGGTACTGACCCATGCTAATTACCTACTTCACTGTGTAAGCCGCCAGAAAACTGAATGAGTGCTAAAGACTGTGTGGGACGAATGAGCACACATTAGAGCCATTACTCTTTCAAAATTCAGAATGGCGTAACTTTTTCTAAAGAAAGGGGTAGGGTTGAGACATTATTTTATGGTTTGGGTTATTACTTTAACAAGTTGAGTACTTCAGTTAAATTTCTTGTGAAATTCCTCGTAAATTTAATTTCATGGTTCCTGTAATATCAAGGGATCTATAAACTCTCATTTCCAGACTCACATGACTTGGACTCGAGTCAATTTTAGCACCAATGACTTGTCTTAATAAGGATTTGTTTAGAGGCTTTAAGCAAACAGTTTAGAACTTGGACTTCATAGCCAAGACTTGAGACTTACTTGTGATTTGCAAAATAATACATTTTCTCCCACTCTCAAAATGTGTAATTCGTCTCTGTAAATATACACGTTCAGTTCCAATTCCAATCAAATATTTGAGTAACAATACAGTTCTGATTCATGATAGTGGTCCATTGTTAGAGGGCTCATGCCTCTGTTTGGTGTTGCAGTAATGTGCCCAGTATTTTAGAATGTGTGGATGAATCATTAAACATTAAAGATGCCCCCCAAAAAACCTAACACCACACATATTCACACACTATCTGCTCCTTTTATCTCCTCTTTCCTTCCTTGTCTATTTACTTTCTTTGTTTATCCTTGCTTCCTCTCCTCCCCACGTGTCTCCCTCTCTGTATCTCTCTCCTTCATCACTCTGAGACAACTGGGGCAAAAGTCACAGGCCTTTGGCAGTGTTGGTGACAGTGCCATTCAGCATCCCGTCTGTCACAATACTGGCACCACAAAGCATGGATACTGCCAACTAATGGCTGTTTATCCACCACAGAAGCTTGCCAGCCGCTCTCTGTCCAGGCTAAGAACTTGCCAACCAATGATTGTTGAACCTTGTACCTCACAAACCAGTGCCTGCCAAATCACAGGACGCAGGTTTTTCCACAACTGAGATGAAAATGTGTTTCAGAGAGATTTCTAGGCAGTGTGTTGCTATGCAGAATCCCCCACCTTATGTTGGGGGGGGGGAGTTATTCCTCCAAGCTGCCAAGTTTCAACCATTAATGACTCATTTCCTCTTCCAAAACTGTTTTGAGCATATGTTGCTGAAAAAGTACTGTAGAGAAAGTTCACACAGTTAGGGAAAATGCTGTGTTTTTATTTTTATTTTGGTCAGTATTGTGCAGCTTAAGCAAAGTGTCAGTTGCTGCACAAACTTGTCAACTCGAACACTGAAAACAGGAACCTCACTAGAAATAGCTTGTTGCTGTTTCCTTCATCTGCGTCTGTTGTCTATTTCCATATTGAGATGAGTTAAAGGTGTACTGCAGTAATAAAGTGTTGCACCTCCATAAAGTTAGGGGGTCTTGTGTGAGAAAGACTTTAAAAATAATTCTCAAAATAAAACCTGAGATATTCTGACTTTTAGTTGCAGTCACATCCCGAAAACTCTGGATCCTGCACTTCCCATAATGCAACCTGATAGCATGTTTTTATTAGACTCTCGCTGCCTGGTTAAATGCTTTTTTTTTCTGTTACAAATTTGTAATAAAATATCAAGCCAAACGGAGATAACCCTGATGACATCACGATGACGTCATCAGGGTTATTCTCTCAGCCTCTCAAAAAACGTCTTCCAGAGGCACAGAAGGCATTATTCAACTGAGACGAACTGAATATCACGTCTCAAATCAGTGCCCCTTTTAATATGAAAGGATGTTTGCAAAGAAACAGATGCACCACATTGACTTCAGAGTCAGCAGTCTGCACATGCTTCCTGAATAAACCAGTAGAACTCTTCTTGATGCATGATCAAGTGCAATGGATGTTTATGCTTTTGGTCATGTTCACTGCAAGTAAGTACCACCTTTTAGAAAGTAGGGCTGGCAGGAGATGGAGGTAGTCTCACTGAGAAGTGAGGTGTGTGTGTGTGTGTGTGTGTGTGTGTGTGTGTGTGTGTGTGTGTGAGAGAGAGAATGCTTGTTTGTGTGCATGCACATACAGTCTTCTCTGCTTGACAGTATTTGAGTCCTCGTCTCCTCATGTGGTCCCCTGCTAACTCCACCCGCTCCCCCCCCCACCTCCTCTCTCTCCTTCCCTTTCTCTGTGGCATGTCTGCCTTTGCAGTTGTCACCTCCAATTCCAGCTTCTATTCATTACATCTCCCCTTTCCCCAGCTGTTACACACACACACACACACACACACACACACACACACACACACACTCTCTCTCTCACTCTCTCTTGCTCTTTCTCTCTTGTGTGTGAGACAGAGCGGGGGAGAGAGTCACACTGCCATGTTGCCAGAGATATGGTAGTCTGGACTGAGGTAGAATTGGATTCTTTTTATCTTCATCTGTTCCCTCCCTTTCACCACTCGCCGTCAGTCCTGTCTGTATTATACCTTCTTCCCCACTTCAAGCCCCCCTCCCCCCACTCATTCACCCACACACACTCAGTCCAGTCTCAATTATATGCTGCACTCTGCCTCTCTCACTGCCTCCTCTTGAGCTCTCTCTGTCTCTCACTCAGTCATATTCACTTCAGGTCCCCCTATTTTCTCCTCACCTCCGTCTGTCTCCCTGCACTGTATCTTAATCCAACTGTCTGTGGACTGTAATAGAGTGGAGCATGGCTGCGTGCTGAGCCTACTCAACAAGCTCAGTGTACGTTTATCTGAATGGAGCCCATAGATGCATGCAGTTCATATAAAATATACAATTATTGGTGTGTGTGTGTGTGTGTGTGTGTGTAGGTTGCAGAATTCGTGTTGTGTATTTCTTTTACTGCGTGTTGTTGGAGGCAGTCATTTGTGCATGAATGTGTGAGCGTGTATTTGTGTGTGCGCGTGTGTATGCATGTATCTTCCTCTCTGTATGGCGCTTGAATCTGTGCGTTTTCCCGACACCGTCCCCCTTAGATCAAGCCACCAGTGGCCTCGATTGATCAAAGCTTTCTGCAGCACTACAGGGCTAAATCTGGAAAAAATGTGTGTGAGTGTGTCCCATTCCAGGCAGGAGAGCCAATGTTTTCACCTGGCTGCTCTGATCAGGATACTTGTAGACATTTCACTCCTTGCTCCCTTTGATGCAGAATTCCCTGTGGGGGCACAAATTAAGGTTTGATCCAGTAGAAATGCAAGAATGGAGAACACCTACAAAAATAGAATAGACAGAAAGGGGTGAAGGCCAAAAGAGCAGGTGACAGACAGTAAAACTGGATTAGTGATGGGGGGGGGGTGAAGACTGTAGTGAGGGAGTGAAGCGTTGAACATGCAGTGACACAGAGTTAATAACCAAGACAATCAAAGTGAAGAGGTGAGATCGGCTGGAAAGAGACAATGCAAAGAGCGGCTCGGAGAGCAGAGACATGAATACACCAGCAAACATCAGATTCAGACGTCAAGTTAAGGGTTTCATCAAAGGATGTGTGCTGTGAAACTGTATCTTCATTGTGTCTGTGTGCAAAGGTGAGCTGTCTGCGGTGTGGTTTCTGGTGTAACAACCTGCTCGGAGATAGCTCAATACATGGTGACAGCCGTTACGAGTGAAGACATACGTTAACAGCTAAGCTTTCCTCTTTTAATGTGTGTAATATAAATCCATAGCATGAAGGCCTTGTATGGAATTTACCCTTAAAAAAAACAACACCTTTCTCTCCAACGCTTCTATTTTAAAAGGTGTTGCTGGAAAAGTCTGGCTCTTACGCACTTCTCACCTCTCCCAGTTTCTTGTTAGGTAGGTAATCTGATTATATTGGCAATAGTTATCTAGAAAGGGGGCTTCCTTTATTGTTGCAAAGTGTGTCAGTTGCTGTGAGCATGACTTCACAGCTATACCTAAAATATATTGTAAATGAATAAACCGCACCTACACATGGAAGCACCTGCATGTATTTAAGCACCAAAGTTAACTTTAAAAGGTGACACAAATATTAACTTGGACAGTTTGACATGCCCATTTAGTTGTTTTTCCATTTCTGAGTGATGGGTATGTTGCTTGGCGAACCACTCAAGCCATGTCAAGGCAGTTTGTCACTGCTGACATCTACAGGCCGACTGTGTTCATGTCAGATAACCCACCAGTGACCTCACTATCCATTACCACGCCTGTGTTTTCTCAGCTGTGGGGTTATGAGTAGTGTATAGCTGGTACTTCTATCTAAGGGAGTTCTAAAACAGGACTTACTTGTTATTTTACACTAAACCCCTATATCCCTTTAAGTCAGTAGAAATGAGCTGGCAACTCGGCTGTTGGGGATATTCTTGAATGAACATTATTTGTATCTGTTTTCAGCGCCATCGTAATCCTCTATAGTTATAATTATAGATCATTGGGTATTACTAGAGATAATTATTTTATGTGTTTTTGGTTGGTTGGTGCCTTCCATTGGTTGTCCTTTTGACATGTTTTTTTAAAAGCGTGACTTTCGAAGCAGCAGCTCTCCTTCATATTTGGTTTTGCCATCTCTTTGAAATTGTGAACAAAGGGACACAACAATGAATACACTAATGTCTGCCACCACATGTCTGTTGTGCATCCTTTAGTATGCATATATACCTTTTTGTTAAAGCGAACATTTCCCAGTAATCACTAGCAAAAGATGATGTTTTATTACACTTCAACATCTGTTTGGAGACACTAAACAATACCTCTTTTTCTATTATACTGTCATTTTGTTTTCTCCTGGCAAACGCACTTTAAATATTCATTGAGCTTTGTTTTATGTCATTGTTTGTTGAGCCCACTTTTAATTATCACCCTCATCAGGATTCATCAGTCTCATCACGTTTCTTTAATTACTTAGCTAAACCATTTGTCCTCTTTGTTATTCGTTTTAATGTATTGTTCTCGCTCATTCTTCTGTCCCTCTGTGTCTCATTCTGTGTGTTGGTGTATACGACTTCGTCATGGTCCAAGTCTTCTGGTAAATCTTCTTACTTGTTCCCTATTAACTGGTCTCTGTTTCTCTCTGATTAGCAGTGGTTTAGTGAAGTCTCAGGTGTGCCCTGCCATTTAGTTATTAAACGGTCTCTGCATCCTAACGAAGCCTAAGCTGAAAACAATATCGGGCCAGAAAACTATAAACTAATAATTCATTTCAAGGTCAAGTTAGCAGCGCTGTGTCAAAACTGATATCAGATTCAGCTTTCACCACGCCCTCCTCCGGTCCTCCACTTGCATTTTAATGGTGTGGCCCCTTCTGGGACCCTCAAAAAAACAATTCCACATTATTATACTAGACAGACCAGGCCTCATCCATTAACGTCTTCAAGGTTTCCCAAAACATCTTTCTCTACGCATTGACCTACTATGTAGCAAAGATTATCCTAACACTAAATTGCCTTTGGGAAACCCAGTCTCTTGTCTGTGTAGCCAAATGGCCAGTCTGGGCTTTATAGCCCATTTTATCACTGAGGAAAAAAGGGGAACAGAGCACTCAGGCCCACAGCTAGTTAATCTGATTGTTAAAATTGGATGCAATAAGTGAAACGGAGTTGGGTTTTATAGAAGAAGGAAAAAGAAGCCATCACCCTAATATGTTTTTAGTTTGGTTTGCTTTCAGGGGCTTCAGTAGGTCCACAGAAAGACAAATGTAGTCAGGAAATTAGCCCAAAAAAATTGTATGTTGGTTTATGTGCTTTTCTCCATGATTGACGGATGGGTGGAGGGAAGGGAACCTTATTTGGGTAGCAGACCGCTATGTTCTATATGACATTGTGATGGCGTGCTGGTCACTAATCATATTTGTTACGTAGTGAAAATTAGCAAATCAGAAATATCCTTTTTGTAAAACTAGGTATTATTCAGATATAGCCTAATTTTATTTAGTTCTAACCACAAAGTCACAAAACACTGAATCAACAAATACATCTAAACATGTATCATTGAGACAGTATTATAACTATACAGTGAAATTAGAAAATTATCTGTGTAACTCATGTCACAGTATATTGCCCAGCCCTTCCAGTGGTGTTCTTTGTTCACAACATTGGCCAATTATTCATTTATAAGCCGCCAAACTAGGCAACTCCTTAATGTTCTGATGGCTTCAGGATTTTCGCCCCTCTTTGGCTGCTGCATCTTTCTGGGATTGAATCTTTTCTCGCCCTTTATCATGATGAATGATAATGTTCATTTCTCTGGAGTTAATCAGACTCGGCAAGTGATTGGTGACGTGAAAGCCTGCTTTGTTTGACAGCAACACAACATTTACTGCCAGCTTGATCCTTCTATGATTGTGCCCGCTCGTTGACATGATAGAATTGTACAGCTGAAGGAACCTTACACATTTATATTTAATCTCCTAACTCTCATCCTTAATGCATGAGGAGAATGGGAGACCCCCCTAAACCCCCACCCATGACTCGCACCGCTGGGAGAGGGAAAGAGGAGGATTAGAGCAGGATTAAGTCTGTGGTGTGAATAGGAGCCACGAGACCGCCACAATTATTCACTTCCCCCATCACTCCCTTGCCCGACTCCCCCCTTTCATCCTTCCCTCTCTTATACACTCACACAAACACATGAACTCCCCCTGTCTGTTCTTGTCCAATTTTAGTCCCTCACACCACCAGAACACACACTTCTACTCTTAATCTTATCCCTAAAGTGTTTCTCTTAGTTAGGAAATAAATTGAACAAAGAAAACATGAGCCGGATGATAGACTTGATCACAAACTCTCCTCCATCCAAGACCTCCTAACAGAAAGGAGTCAGAACCACAAGAAGGATGGATGAGAATTGTTTGCCCATGCCAGTAAAAGTACAGGGGTTTTCAGATGCTTAATTATCAAGAAGCAGGTAGAGCCACATCCGTTCATTGAACCACCAATTGTATCTGCCAGTGTTGGCTAAACCCACATTTTTGGGTATTTGACTAAGTGTTGACAAATATGCAATAAATAAATAAATATATATATATATATCATTCAGAAATAAAATCCTTTTACCTCTTAAAAATCCCTGGTTCCTTTACACAACTCTTCCTTGTAGCAGCTCTTGAATTACAAACAAAATACAGCATCAGTCAGGCTAAGATGATGGTGGGTTAGTTAGATGTCACATCTGCAATCTAGCAGAGCCCCTGATCCAGATGCAGACATTAAAACTCACTGTAAATTACTCAACCTTAACCCTTCCTGTGACCAAAGTCAAGAGTTTTCACTGTAACACACCGGCAAACACCATCTACAACACCTAACTAACCAAATTAATGATAATTTTGGCCAAAATCCTTCACTTTTACACAGAGCCATTTCAAATTCTCAGCCAATGGAAATGCCGCTGCTGGATTTCCAAAGCGCTTGTTTCTTTTACTTTTCTGAGACCTGTGTTTTTGTGCATTCAGTATCCTCTTTGTGTCTGTTTTTTTGTGTTTCACCCTCATTGTCCCGGAGTCCTGATCGACGCAGCTGCTTGGCACATTCATTTCTGTCTCAGTGTATGTGTGGATTTGGGTGACTGTATTAAACGAATGCTTTATCATATCTGGCTTATGACCGCTCCATCAGACGGAAATCAATAAGTATTTACCTGTGATGAAATTAGCAATCACTCTCTGTCCCCCCCTCCCGCTTTTTCTGTCTCTTCGCATTCACACACAAATACAACAAACTAGTAGTGAAGAGTGTTGGTCAACAGTAAGCATCAGGGGTGAGAGTAGAGAATTCTATTTGTTGTCAATAACACCAACAGTCCAAGGATTAGGTGTTGCCTGCGGTTCAATAAGTGAAACACACAATGCATTACGCCGCCATACCTAATGGGAAATGGATTTCACTTAAATACTTCTTCAATCACATTAAAACGAATATTAGAGACCTGTGAGTCAGTGACGGCGGCAAACTTTCAAATTAGAATCGTGTTGCTAATAGGACCATTATCTAGACATTAAAATATATAAATATTTAGTTGGTATACTGCATTAATACAGGGGTGTGTGTGTGTGGTGATAAAAGGCAGCAGATGCATTAATGTTTAAAGATGCTTCCTGATAGTTATTTGAGGGCATTCTATACATAGTGCGTACATTTCACACTCATAATTGGGACACTCACAAAATGGTGGACAGTAAATGTAGCGCACAATGTGGTAAATAGGGATTTTATTTGTATATATTATCTGTGTGTGTGTGTGTGTGTGTGTGTGTGTGTGTGTGTATATATATATAGGTACACCTGTATTAGTTTTAAAAGTCTAAGCACTTATTGATTCTCTAATACTTTTACTAACTTGTTCCATTAAAAGGTTAGTCTTGGGTTAGTCTTGGGTCTATGATTCTTATTGTCGTATGAAGATAAACTGTGATTTAGGACACAGCCCAAGAGTCCCGAATGTTGTGTAAATCCAGTGTACACGAATTCAATAAATTCAGTGTTCCCCTTTTAATATGCCACGCATTAAGAACAAGTCATTGAACTTCTTAAACTCCACCCCTCAATACTGTGTTTCCCTGTGGAAGTGGGGGAGGGTTAAGTGCTGATGGGGTCGTACAGTACAACAGGCCTATTAGAAGAGAGTACTAAGGGGGCAGCACCCCCAGACTCAATGTCTTTAATATTACATGGTGGCACCGTGGTTTCTCGCAGCCTCCGCTAGCTTCCAAGCTTCAGTGTGGCTTCGCATGTACAGCTTGTTGGTGTCGGCGTTTATGTGCGCGTGCGTCTGGACGGCCAGCGCGGTCTGATGCGTCAATGGAGGAGGTGTTCTGTAGGTTTGCCCGGTGCCGCAGGAGGACTTCCTCTCTTACCCTGGCACTGCCCCGATCCAAACTGGTAAGGCTGGAGAATCTGAGGTTCGACTTTCTTCTAGAGCAGAGGGGGAGGGGGAGGGAGGCACCAAGTTCCTTTTCTCCACCTGCCCAGGCAATAGAGCTGAAACTTCCCATTTTTAACTCAATTAGTCTCTAAATACTCTTTGCAGCAACGACCTTTGTAGAAATACCTCTCCTTTCATCTTCATCTTCAACTATCATGCATGGGGTGGTAGACCAGTTCTTTTTTTCAGTGTTATACAGTAGAGAAAAATGAATCTTTAATCTTATATTGATAAATTTGGGAGTAAAACCTGGCCTTGGCCTTTGGTTGACCGGCTTGTGAACTCTAGATAAAGATGCCTCGTTATGTTGACTGATTGTTCAGACATGGAGTATGGGTCCAGCTTTGAGTCTACCAAGAGGCGGCTCTGGGTTCGGCTGTTGTCTGCTTTACTGAGACCATGTCCTTGTGTTTTAGAAGTCAGGTGGCTGCTTGAGTGACAACGTTCTCTCATTCTGAATCGAGGGGTTTGTTTTGGAATGAGTTCTCCGCAGTTTCAGATTTTGGAGTATGCAGTGTAAAAAAGGTGAAAACTAAATTGGAACTAATAGATTTTGTTTGTATCGATGCTCAAACTTTGCCTTTTAGATGTGGCTCTAAATGAGTTTCTGTGTGTGTGTGCGTGTGCATGTTCATAGCACATAACATGTAAGCTGGTCTGCATGGAAGATGCCGTCCTAATAAGACAGCCATTGTCAGAATTTACAGTTTTATAGTTTTGTTAAGGTCACTTCAAAAATACAAAACCAGCCTCCCACCTCCATCTATCAGAAATCATATCAACCTGCAGCCTTGGATCACAATTTACAGCCATCTGAAGGGTCGGCTCCATCGTCCTCATGTTAATTATCTTGGAGTATAACATGTCAAACAGTGTCAAACCAGCCTTGGCTTTCAGGCTGATGAAACAGCTGTGTGTCTGTGTGGGTGGGTGTGTGTGTGTTTGTTCGTGCAAGTGTTTATTTGTACCCCTTGTATGATTGCCCCTGTAGACCTCATATCCTAACCGCCTCATCCGTTTTGTTTCTCCTTCCGTCTCTCCGCTACTTCATTCCTTCCTGTCTCTCTGAGCAGCTTCCTGCTGACCTCAATAAGATGCACCTAACAGACCACGCCCATCAACAGGTGATGCACATGCCTCCAAGCCAATCAGGATGCAGCATCGCCAGCGACTCGGGGAGTAGCAGCCTATCAGATATTTATCAGGTACATGATTGCTTGTTTAAATAATTTTATCTTTTATTTTTTTCTTGTCAAAGTTTGGACATGTGTCCTTCCCCCCCGTGTTACATCTTTGAAGTCGGCATTTTATTTTGAGAAGTTCATTGTTTAACATCAATGTAATATAAAATGTAGTGCATCCAGGTTGTAGAAATGTAATGCTTCGTCGTCCCATAATTTAGGTTTTGTCATATCCCCTTGGTGTTCCTGTCAATAAAAAAAGAAAAAGAAAGCTTTTGAGGAATGAAAACTTCTCTTCCCTGCCACCATTATTCTATTACATACAAAAAATAATGACGCCTGTCCATCCATGACATCTGAAGTGTTTTACTGATGGTAGACTCTCCTCGGCTTGATTCGCTCCAATTGTGCCTCTCTACCTGGAGCATATCTGTCAACCTTCTACCCTCCCTCCTTGTAACCCTTGGTATCTCGCTAATTATTGTGCATCGTTTGTGCATCCTGGTGATCCGTCTCCCTCTGTAGTTCCTGCTGCGGACAAAAGGTCACATGCAGGAAATTAACCTAACCTTTCAAGCTCCGTCTATACCTTTTGCCACAGGTATAATATAGGTAATGAAGAGGGGCAAAGAGATCAAGAGGGTGTGACACCCAGTGTACATCATTCGTGCAGTTGATGTCGGCCGCTGAATGTCAGGAATTCTTGATTATAGGATTTCATCCATTTCCTCCCAATCCTCTCGATTTTTGGCACAACCTATATTGTACGTTTCTCCTGAAACAAGGCAAATATACACATATACATTGAAATTGTTGATTGTGTCCTTTTAAAATGTCAGATCATTCATTATAAATCAGTTTTTTTAGAGTTGTGACTGACCCTTGAGCTACATACCTGAAGATTGCTTTTAATGTCTGCAAACTCGGATGCCTATGCTACGGTTGCATTTATTACAATTACCCAGTTTAATGCACAAAGAATGTCAAACGTTAAATGGTAAATTTTTGAAGTATTATTTCCGCACCAGGAGGTCTTAATATTTCACTCTCTCCTCTTGTATCAGCCTCACCTTTGCGTGGCATTTCTGAGCATTCGGTAGCTCTGTGCTTTGGAATGAAATCCCTCTTTTGAGTGTAGTGCGAATCAATAATCCATAAAAGGGTACATGACAAGGAAGTCATTTCATCATTTAAATCCCTCAGCTCGCTTAATCTCCCCTCTTTACACAGAAAGTAGTAATAAATCCAAAACCCTTTCAACATTACCTTTCCGTCTTGACTCTCCTTCACAGTGTCCTGCAGTATTTTAGTTTGCTGTTCCTTTTCACAGCCTACATGCATTCATACATAATCGTGTATCTGTTGGGAGGGGTTCCATTTGACACCAGCTTGTTAGCATTGTTAGCACTGATCTGGTGAGGTCCGTTAGCTACAGACTAATGAGCAAGCTACAAGTTAATGAGCTGGTATGATCGATGGGCAATGCTGGCCCTCAAAACTAATGAGCGGGTTTGTTTCAGTGAGGAATGTTAACAATGCTAATATCCAGAGTTTTTAAATGCCAGTATGTGGCTTTTATTTTACTCACATTTCAGCAAGTCATTTGTGAGAAACACCAACCGCAAGTCAAGTGGACATTATTCCCTAGCCACCTTGTTGAGCAAATTTGGAGGCCTCAGTCTCTATTCGAAATGTATGTTATTATCTGATTATGTTGCACATTTAACATGGATTCCCCCCCCAAACAAAATTTGTAATAATAAGGTGAAAGTAATATGGAAGATGCATCAAACAGGGCAACACGCAACTGAGACACTGGAGAATATTTGTTTGCTGCAAATTACCGTCAGCGCTGCACTAGTTACCTCAAAAGCAATAGTGCAAGAATAATGGGACCCATTAGTCATTTTCACAAAGTCAGCTGTGCTTTCAATAGAAAACGACAAACTTCTGATATTTTAACCTCCTTATCCGCCACAACCTGTCCTCCCTCCTCAGCCTGTCTGCAGATTGATGTAAGTCAGGTCAACCTGGGTCAGACGTTGAACACCTGAGACCTGATCTCTTCATCCTGAGATGAGATATTAATCACACGCATCTGATCCCATCGGCTTGTCGCTGACCCAGCTCTGCGTTTGTTTACAGCTGTCTTAAAGCACTGACCCTCCAGTCAGCTGTGGTCCTCAGCTGTCAATGCAACATACTGCTTTTGTTATGGGCGTCTCCAGCTCTCTCCCATACCGTGACCTGATCCACAGTCATTCACTTTACTCCATCTGTTCAACTTTTCAACCCTTTTTTTCCTTTTCCTTCCTATCTTTCATCTGTTGGCTGTATGTCAAACTTCTGTGCATTCCTCTCCTATATTCCTCTCACTATTATTCTGTCACAGCACTGTAAAATGTGCACGTTCGTGGGCAGATCTGATGTCCCTCATCTCTAGAAAATGTCCTCCTGGCTCGGATTGAAATGGCCCGTCCTGCATTCTTAACAAACTGGTCTCTCAAAAGCAAGATATGTCAGAGGCAGAGGGTGGGTGGAAAACCGAGGTGTTATTTTGTCAAGATTGCACCGCTGTTCTTTGCCACTACCTTAATGCCTACATTTTCCACCAGATTTTAAATTGAAGGCCACTTTTCTGCAAGAACTATGAAAAGTACCACTGCATTTACAGTCTTTGTCTAGTCCTGCACAATGTTGGCGTGATGAATACATGAGACAAATGTTCTCCAAGAAGCAAAATTTAAAAAAAACATTTTTTACACTGCAGAACAACTTGCTGAGACATTTGGATTGAGCGTCTTTGATTCTGGATAATAAATAAGTATTTATCCATTTGCGTGCTTTTGGTGCATCATTACGGATTGTTCTGTCTCATTTATTATGTTAGTCATTTATTACTGGTGTCAAAGAAATTATGGGATTCACGTTTTATTTTCTTGCCCGTCTATTCTTATTTACTAGGTCAAATTAAATGCATCTGGTGCAGAACAGGACGGAGCTGAGCAGCTGGTGTGTTTTAAAAGTCCTCTAAATAGCTTGTCCAATCTAATTTATGAGAACAAGAGTAGAACTGTGCCTGAACTCCTCGGCATGGACTGTTAGCTTAATCCCCTTGCCTCAGAGAAACCTATAAAACCCTTTGGCCAGGTACCAAATCTCAGTAGAACCCAAGATTGCATTGTTGGTTAGAGAGTCCATCTCGTGTGTAGGGCAGGAAATTCACTTCTTCCCACCAGCTTCAGCGGCCTGGTGTCACAATCAAATCTACTCCACTCTTATAAATTAACAAAATGTAGGTGTGGGTCATCCTTAACTTGTACACTTGCTCTGTATTCCAAGATGCCCCCTCAAGGAGGTGTATGGACATTGTTGCACATACACAACGTAAGAAATTGAAATTAAGCGAGTGGACAGCAACACTTCACTTGCTGCCCAGTAATAGTCAGATATAACACAGTATACAAATGAGCAAACAATTAAACTGGTAAATATTCAATAGTCATTTATTTGAACAAACTAAGCTGGTTTGGTTAAATTCATTTGATGATGAATCATTTTTCAAATGAAGCATTGCTTGGATTGATCATATAGTCTTGAAAACATAGTCACGTAATTCTTTTCTTTTTTTGAAATTGGCAAATTACACACCACAATTTAGACATATTAGTTCTGTACGCTGGGCCAAGCAAACAAATATTTTTCATTAACAAATTAGTCTTGCCAGTCCACAATCCATATCAGTATGATATGTGGTCCTTTCATTGCCAATTAAATGCAGTACAGTGCATAACCACGTTTTCACTGCATTCTCTTTTTTAATCTACCTTTAAAAATGAATTAAACAAATAAATAAAAATAATATGACATAGGTAAAAAAAGCTTGAATAATTTTGAGAGATGACTCCCTTTCTTTTTAGGCCCACCTGTAAGAGCTAACAGATGGCCTGCAGTTCTGCCACCACCACTGGAGAGTTCCTCTTTTCACCTCTCGGTTGATGGTTCAATTCCCACCTGGCCTGAAAGCCCCTATGCCCCTTTAGAACCGAACTCCGCCAACCATCTGTCTGCCCCACACAGGGGAGAATATGATGGAATATGAATTATTACTGCTGGATTTAAATATTTGGCTGTTTGCCTCTGTTTTCTAGTTTGGGACTTGGTGTCAGGGTCACACATACAGCTGCTCATTCCAAGGTTATTCTTCATCATCACTGAAAATCCTTCTAAAATAAAGGGTTCTGAATACCCTTAAAACTAAACTAAAATACTCCTTTTTTTAAACTGATGTGTTGGTTCATGGTACGCATCACTGCTCCAATATGAATTTCGAGGTCACGTTATTAGTGGAATTAAAGCTTCAGGTTGTCCTTTTTGAGTCAAGTAGGTTTAACTCTGAGGCAAATGAAAAATTTAAATCCTTAAAATCCATAACATGCAGTTTTTCTTAGGTAATACATTAATGTATTACTGAGTTACCAACGGCTGTGCTGCCTCCTCCACCTTCTTTGCTCCAGGCCACAGAGAGCGAGCTGGGAGATGTGGACCTGTCTGGACTTCCAGAGGCTGCGGTGGACAGCGAGGAAGAGGAGGAGGAAGATGAGGATCTGGAGAGAGCCTCAGACACTCTTCTGGGCCGAGACCTGGTCCGAGAATGTCTGGAAAAAGACCCAGCCGACCGCAACGACGACGACATTGGTCAGTGTAATTTTCTGCTGCTCTTAACCAAGTGTTTTTCTATCTCATACGTCTTTTATGATCTCTTTAAATTATATTTAGAATGTTAAAATAGCTTGAAAAGGTCACAACCTGTGAGTATCACACTGCACATTTCAAATTGAACAAATCAAATGGAATTTTAATGAAATGAGGCGCTTACAGGACTGTCAGTTGCTATTTTTAGACTTCATGTACCACAATGCAGCCCTCGCAGACACCATCTATCATTCAGTAAGCACAGGAGAGATGCACAAATGCAACTCTCACAAAAAGACCCCTCACAGCGGTCTCTAAACACAGGTGCCCTTCCAGTGTGTATTTTTAAGCAGGCAATCACAGAGACGACCCCATTAGCGGGACCAGTGGGGTCCTGGAAGAGAAGGTGACCACATCAGAGAGCTGAGGGGAGTTGTAAAGGCCCGGCCTGCTGCGTGCCTGCTGGGAGGCTGGCCTTCTCGTGGCCATCTGGTTACACTCAGCTTATTCAGAGGAAAGAGATTCTGTAGAGAGGAGTTGGAGGGAGGACGTGTCTAACTAAAGTTCAACCCTGGCTCATATAGTATCTAAAAAGTATGAATAATATGTTTCTTTCGTTAATGAAGTTCAGTTTCTTCAGTCGCATGAAGACATAGCTAGAATAATTGCTATATATTCCATTACTGCCTAATTAATACCATTGTTGCTTGATTTTTGACAGTTTACTGTAGTCAAACAAGAGCCTTTAGTCTGTTGTGTTTATATTTGCAAATATACTCTTGCTTAGTGCAGCTTTTTTCCCGCTTAGCTCACCAGATTGTTGATTTACCACATCAGGATAGTTTCCACTCATAGTAATCAACAAATATTAAATAGAATCTAAACTATGTGATTCTGTGATCTTTCTCCTCTGACAAACTTCCAACCATCTGGCACTTCAAACTGTTTGAAAACGCAAAGAATGACTTCAAATACTGGGACTGTCTAACCCAGGGTTTTTTTTTTTTTTAAAGACCAAAGGAAAGAGGGACAGAGACGAAGAGGAAGAGAGTAAATGACTGAGGAGATGGCAGCAGGGGGAATAAAAGACAGCTACTGAGCCCGGCTGCATAGTGTGCAGGCTGGAGCTAGTGCAGGGACGGTAGACAGAAGATCAGCAGGGATGGGACAGAATGTGAACGCACTGATGGTGCGCAGGCCATCAGCAGTACGACTGTTAACCTGGGGTCACTGGATGAAAACAATTAAGATATACTGTCGTCTGAGTGTGTATGTTCTTAAGGTGATTGCTGAAAGGTTTCAGGTTGTTAGGATTTTAGAAAAATAGATATATAAGTAAAACGGTAAGAATGCTTTGCTGCATGCACAGAATACTGATGCTTTCTTCCTGAAAGCCTTGAGACTACAATGTATACTGCAATATGTTTTTGCTTTGTACTTGAGTTGACAGTAGCCCTGGTGATGTATGTAGGTAGGGACCATTTAGAAGTCCATAGTTTGTTGAAATGCTGCCATTTGTCAGTGGAAAAATCAATGTGTTTTACCCACACGCCTGAGAAGCATCGCTTTGGATACACAAGTTACATCGATACATGCTCTTTACAGGTTTTTTTTATATTTTATTTTCTATTCATTGGCTTTCTTCTCCCTCCTTCTTCCTTTTTTGTGCCAAACAGAGCAACTACTGGAGTTCATGCATCAGCTGCCTGCCTTTGCCAACATGACCATGTCAGTGCGCAGAGACTTGTGTAGCGTCATGGTGTTTGAGGTGGTGGAGCAGGCCGGAACGGTCATACTGCACAACAAGCAGGAGGTATGAGTGAAGTAATAACACAGAAATCTTTAAACAGAAGTGTATTAGAGGTATATAAAAAGTCTGAGACGGTTTGTTCTGTTCATGTTACTTTTTCTACATGTCCCACTTAGATTATCATCATCTGCTTCATTTGCACTGAATTCCCTTAACAATTAAACTACTGTTTGTCTTTATTCAGTCAGAAACAAGATGTTTGCTGGCTTGCTGATTCTTAATTGGGTCGCTAATGTGATTACGATCTTAAATAGTAGTAGGCCAGCATGTGTGAACATGCAAGAGTACGTATGATGGTAAATAAAGAAAAGATGCTCAGGAAACGGAACACAAAAGCACACATAAGTGTATGAAACCACATTGACACACACACTGTGGTTTGAAAGAGCACGTACAGGTGTTGACACGTTTCCGGCAATACAGAGAAACACATCCTCACCGTCCTCCAGTCTATCCAAAGCTAATTCACATACAGAAGCTGGAATATGCAAAGTCACTGCAGAGTAAAAGCCCCGTCAATCACCTTAGCTGCTACACGGCTAATTAATTAAGTTACATGCCTGAGAAAACGGGGGCTCTGTCATGGCTGTTTGCTTACACGCAGCAGCATTAGAACTGACAGTGTGATAAATGGCAATGAACTGCCAGAGGACGACGGGAATCAACGTCAACAGGAAAATACGTATACACAAATACCGTCCGTGTCGGGTCTGGTTGACGGACAGGTCTCCGCGGCTCTCTGTCTCTCTGCAGACTCACGTTGAAGGTCAAAGTGAAGCACTTGGCTCCTCTCGCCAGTGAACGCAGCTCTGCTAAGTGAGCGAGAGACGGAAAGGAAAATTTTAAAAGAGTCTAAAGTGGTCTAACAGAAGTAAAAAAAAATAAAATAAAAATAAAAAGTTAAAGTGCTTCTGAGGAAAGAAAGGAAGAGAAAATGGAAGCAGAGGGAGCCAACAAGGGATTGTTGAGAGTTACAGTGATGAGTGAAAACAACTAAACTTTCTTAACTTGCTGTTTTATTTGAAGAATGAGAACTTGACAAATAATAGTTTACCCACCATTGCAGTCTTCCATAAATACTCATTATATAAATTCATAGTATACATGCAATGGGACGTCTTAAATGTATGCAGACTTCAAGAAAGTAGCCTCTCAAGGACTTTTGTGTTCAATATATATGTGGTTGATTACCTTACCTCACCTTACTAATTACCATTTCACCGTGCTGAGAAATGAGTAGAGTTGAGAGGCTGACTGGAAGAAAGAGAGGCTCATCGGGAGAGAAAGTGAGAAGCACTGAGAGAATTGGAGATTTTCTGCACGAGAAACCGTGAGAGAATGAAAAGGCCATGAGGAGGAAATATCAGTTATAGTTGCAGAGAGCCCACGACACATTCACACTCCAGTCCCTCCATTCACACCCGGGATGAATGGCTTGTTCTATTATGCCTGCTAGCATTTCCTTTTCAAAAGCCACCACTAGAGTCACAATACCTGTTCACCACCACACTCATGCCTCACACAAAGCACATTATGCTCACACTATATTAAATGTCAGTTGGCGTTATTTTGTCATTCTTGTGCAGCGATATCCAGTGTGCTCTTAGAAATTGAATAACTTGAGATTAAACTGTGCCAAGTCAAGTCATCAGTTTTTTTTTTCAAAACCAAAGTATATTTGACTTTGTTGCTTGTGTGCGAAAACCCAGTTGTATCTACTACCCTGTTACTACAAGTGGAAACAAAAAAGTACACATGGATGAACAGTACATTGACTTGGCTAAGTGGAAAAGCGCGTGAATGGAAAGCAATAAGAAGATCCCCAAGCCATCATTAGTATTGGCAAACAAGTGTTTGGTATTGTATGCTCCATGATGTCGTCATTTGTCTGCAGCTGGACCTCTGGTATGTTATCCTGAATGGGGCGGTGGAGATCAGCCATCCGGAGGCAAGAGTGGAGACTCTTTGCATGGGCAACAGCTTTGGCATCTCACCCTCGCTGGACAAACAGTACATGCACGGAGAAGTTCGTACCAAAGGGGACGACTGCCAGGTGAGATATGGACAGAGGAGAAAACGTTTAGTAACTGTCGAGCTGCCCGCTACAATAAGTCGATGTGCACTTACAGCTGAGATGTGATCTCTTGATAGCATTTCAGCTTCAAAACAAAAGCAAACTTGCACGGACACGTGGCAGATTAAGACAACAAGAAATGTAGTTTAATTTATTTAGTAAGCAAGAGTATCTGATATTGCCATTGTTACCAGAACAGCCATGCAGCTATGTTTTAATAGATGTTACCATGAATGTTTTTCCAGTGATTTCACGTCCTTTTTGAGTTCCTTTGTTGTAATTTTAAGGGTGCATTTCATTTTGAATCTTGCACAGCTTAACTTTGTCATTCTTGCACTGTGACAATAAAGTAAAGTCAGTTTGTTTGTTTTTAATTCTTCTTTTGACCACAACGTAGAGGTTACAACAAAATAATGGACCATCTGAATTTTGATAGTTTTCATTTTTACTTGTCTTTCATTTATCTTAAAAGTTCACGTTTGTAAAAAATTATGATAGCATTACTTTTTTTTAAATGCTGAATCTTGGTTAAGTCACAGGCCTGTTGTACATTGTCATGGAGTGGTGCATTATTAGTGGTGATATGTGTTTACATGTTTACATGATGTAGAGCATAGATGTGAAGTTAATGAGCTCACAAATGTAAAAGAAGTCCAGCTCGTGCTTGCGGTTACAGCCCTTCTGTTCACACTGTTTAGTTCCTCCACTGCACGCATCATTTCCTGTCTTCAGACACAGGGTAAGTTGAGGGGGTAGGGTTTAGCGAGGCAAATGCAGAAAGCTGTACGGTAGTGACCAGTCAACTTTTGGTTCATTTTGACATAATGGGAAGTTAGTTTAGCACCAGTGTGAAATGAAAGTAAAGGATGCTTCTGCAAGCTGACCAGCTGACAGGATTTTGGACCAGCAAAGGTCCTTATATTCAGCCTTATTTAGTAGAGTTTATTTAGGCTGAGAAATAGTGTTGTTGGACCTCCCATGTCTCTCTCTGCCCGCCCTCATGCTTCTTCTGTGCTGTGGGTTGAGTACCCGACTGTGGTGCGGAGCAGTGTTTTGCTCTACTACAAGTTCACCCGCGTTCCTCATGTCATCCTCGACCAGTTTGTCTGCATCGCCCAGGAGGACTACTGGCGCATCCTCAACCATGTGGAGAAGAACACGCACAAGGTGGAGGAGGAGGGGGAGATTGTGATGGTGAAGGAGCACCGCGAGCTCGACCGCAGCGGGACCAGGAAGGGACACATTGTCATCAAGGTGAGCGATTTTAAATGTTAAAGTGTTGTTGGAGTTGAAGAAACTGGAGGTCGGCCGGGGTTCCGTGAAAGCATTTTGCTGTTCTAAGGTGTTCACTGAAATTCTTCTAGTCCCCAAGGTTTCTGGGGAGATCAACAAAAAATAACAGATTATTAGTATCTCCACAAACTGAGAATCCACTGTGGATGGAAAAACATTTATGCAGTTTATGCACATTATTCAAAAGTAAGCTCAAGTTACAGCAGCCTGGTGTTTCACCCAGAGCTCAACCTTTAACGGACTCGAAATAGAAATACATTTAACTTTGTTCGAGAACATATCCTAAACAAGATGAGACAGGGAAGCTTTAATGTCCAAGGTTTAAGGTGCATGCCAGCAAGCTGATAGGCATGTTTAATCTCACCATAAGCCTGGGATAACATGAGTAATTTCTGAAATCAGAAAGTCAAGTTATCACTCTTAAATGTTTTCATCAATATGTACAAAATACACTGATATGCCTTGGACTGATTTGAGTATCACGTCATTATGAATCGACCATGCCCTCAGACACAGTATATTGCAACAAAAACATCAATTCAGCTGCTCGGTGTTCCCAGTTGATTGTTTAGAGGCACCGTTAGCACTATTAGTGTTTGCCTGAGCATTTTCTTGTACGCTACATTGCAAAGCACTCCAAGGCCTTTTGATCTTTCTGCCGAGCCTCCAGAGGCAGCCAGGTATCGATCAGATAATGGGCCTGAATGATTCTCTTGGCTGCCGCTCTGAGGAAGGCCGTTGGCTCCGAAACGCATCCAGTGGAGATGAGTCAATTCGCAAGTGTTCGCATTTACTTCTGTTTTTGGCTTTGTTCTTTTTGTGTCAGACAAAAGTGGATGGCTTTGTAGTTTCTGTTCCCTGTCAAATTTCAGAAACAGTCAAAAACCGCTTCCCCCAGAGACCTCTGCTCTAAAAACATTAACAAACTCACAGAAACCAGAAGAGTTGAGTTCATGTCTCTTGGCCGTTGTCAGCTGGAAAGCTCTAGACAAAGAAATAAAATAAATATTTTTGCAAATGATACATTTAGATTTGGTTCACAGAAAATATGTGATACTTCAGCAATACCAACTTGAGCGTGCTCTTGTAAAAGAGCCATTCTGTGTGTGTTTGTGTGTTTGTCTGCGCGTGTCTTTGTTTTATTGATGGGTGACTGACAGCTCAGTTCAATAACTGCGTCTTTATAGTTTATGTCCTTGTCACTTTGATTAATGTCAACATAATTTATTCAAATTGGTGCGTACACGTGCTCTTGTGCCTGCTTGCTTCAATGTGTGTGTCAGTGTCTTTATAGATTATGTGCGCCCTTGTACGTATGAGTGTGCGGCGTATGTTTTTCTCTGTATATCCTTATGTATCTGTGTGTGTGTGTGTGTGTATTTTTCACCCCAGGGAACCCCGGAGCGTCTGATCATGCACCTGGTGGAGGAGCCCTCGGTGGTGGACCCCACCTACATCGAAGACTTCCTGCTGACCTACAGGACCTTCCTGTCAAATCCCATGGAGGTCGGCAAGAAACTGCTGGAGTGGTTCCAGGTGGACAGCCTCCGGGACACGGTGTGTGTGTGTGTGTGTGTGTGTGTGTGT
>JAVQJD010046735.1:0-13670 GCA_036023655.1 Nannoperca australis | reverse complement strand
CCCCCCCCCCCTCCCTTCTTGTCCTCCCCCATCACAAAGGCAGACAAGGTGACCCGACGTCCTGCTGTCTGTCCAGATGTTGAATCCCCGTGATTCCTTCTATACGTTGGCCTTTGTCTCGCTGTCAAAGAGCTGCTTCCAGGAGCCGCTTTCAACAATGATTAAATCTCTGAGAGAACATGATTATTTAGACTCTCGTGTTCTATTGATTGGACGGTTTGTTTGTCTTGAAATTGGCGTCCTCGTTGTGAGCGCTGGTACTCATATTTATAAAAATCAGTGTGATCGTGCACACGTTTGCTCACTCTGTTTGTTTTGTGACTGATCGAGATCTTTGACCAGAACTCCTCCACTGTAGCCTTATTCATCTAATTGAACATCGACGGACGGCCGGCGCCTGCCGTGTTTTTGCTTTCATAATTCTGTCTGCTTGATGGCGTCGTCAATAAAATGAGTGTGAATGGAGGTTTTATTTGGAAACACATTCTTTGAGGGAAAATGAGGCCAAAAGCACCAAGAATTAAAATAAACTCCTAAACACAGTGAACATTTTAAATCCATCTGTTAATCTGTGTTTGTCTGTTCATCTCTCTCTTTCTGTCTTCGGCTCTCTCGCTGTTGCCTAGACAACCTGTTGATCGATTACCAGTTCACCTTCAGTTTGCTTCAGGAAGATGACCGTTACTACACTGCCATCAACTTCATGGCTACACCTGAACAGGTAACGCATGCGCTCAAAGGCAGGAATTGATGATTTGACTTTTGCTCCTCGTTTAATTTGGGGTGAAAACAAAGTTTTTCCAAATGAATGTGACAGTTTTTCACATTTGTGACCCTCTAATGATCTAATCATCAAACGACTTAAGACA
The DNA here is from genome assembly GCA_036023655.1 of Nannoperca australis. Classification (NCBI taxonomy): domain Eukaryota; kingdom Metazoa; phylum Chordata; class Actinopteri; order Centrarchiformes; family Percichthyidae; genus Nannoperca; species Nannoperca australis. Next base: position 12,801 of record JAVQJD010046735.1, on the reverse strand, counting down.
TTTTTGCATTTGACAGAAAACAAGGACAGAGACGAGGTAATGGCCCCTGGCTGAAGCTGATCAATGATTGTTGTGGTTATTTGATATGCAACATACAGTCTGATCACCAGGATGCCCCAAAGTTGTTTTCCAAAAGAAGCTGTAGAACATTTATTCTCTAAATGTAGCCGACTGCTGTCGACAGTGAGATACATCTAAATTCTTGAGTTTTATCGGACCTGTTTTTCCTTCAGGTGCCTTCAGATTCAGCTCCAAGTGGAGTTTCAAGGCTTCATTGCAGACAGAATCAATGGATCGACGCTCAGAGGCCAACAGATTCAAATTCCTTCTAGGTGACACGAGTTGAGGCGAAGACGAGTCGGCTCAAGTTAAAAGTGTTTCAGCAACGATCCTGTTTGTGCTTCATGAATGTACACAAAGTGCAAAAGGTCGGCACACCTGAAGGAAAATAAATAAAACCGTATATACGCTGAGGAAGGCGTCCAGCAACATGAACCCCAGCAGTCAAGTAATAAAACATGAAACAAAGGCAACAAGAATGTGCTTTAGTGTATCTGCATGCATCTCAAGCCTCCACCATGTGTTCCACTTCCACCTACTTTACATTCAAGCTCACTAACCCAGCCCTGCATGTGTTTGTGTGCAGGCCAACAAGAACCTGGACATGTCCATCAACGCCTCCAACAACTTCAACCTCAACATCACTTGGTCCTTAAGCTCTACAGGTAGAGAACATGTTTACATACTTACACATGTTGGTTTCTCCATGTGTCAATCAAAAGACCAGCGTTCACCCACACAGGTCAATACAGACTGTTTGGTTACACTGACACTGCAACATGTGCACAATTAATGATTTAATCTCAAACATGTCAGAAACCAGTTTTCCAGAGTTAAGTTTCTCTGACCAACAGTCCAAAACCCAAAGATACTGACGTTATAAACACGTAAGGCAAAGAACAGAAACAAAGTTGGTACAATGTAATGACTCACCATGAATCAGTCATGAAAACAGTTGCAGGTTAGTGTCAGTTCATTGATTAGTTGTTTGCTCTGATTGACATCCATCTAAAGTGCAACACGCCGGCCACATCACAGTGCATCATGTCATCTGGACACAGCGGAGAGAATAAGCAGTCAACAGAAACCTATAGAGCAAATGTGACAAACAACAACAACAACAGGAAACAACAGATGTTGGTTTAATGTGTGTTGCTCTCCTGTTATTCCCAGTGAAGTCCTCTGCCCACCTTCAACCTGAGCAGAGGTCTAATCAGACATAATCACTGCGGGGGTCTTAATAGTCTAATCAAGACAATAATTAGATGAACTTACGATGATTCTTCCTCCCTCATGTCAGTCGTTTCAGTGCTGAATTAGAAGACCTGGAATATTGAGACGTATCTAGAAAGGTAAATAAAGGTTACTAAGCAGCATATAAAGTAGCTCAAACAGTTAAAAGCAATCTTCTCTTTAAAAAAAGCCATTAGGCTTTATAATCTGAAGGTTCTCTGACAGTTCAGTGCTGTCTAATGACACACAAAGTGAGCTGTATTAGAAAATGTAATTTGATTTGAAGTTGATACAGTGGCTGATTGTTTAGTCGTCCAGCCGTCTGTCTGATGTCCCCCAGTCACTGTCTTGTATTGGAGGCCAAGTGTCCTTAAGTAAAATGGTCAGATCCACTTCCTGCTCGCCTCCCGGGGATTCCCCCTCTTGACAAAACACATCAGGAGATATTTTGAATTTGGGAATTAGAGCGTCTTCTACATTTTCCCTCCTAATTTCAATTAAGATAAAAGCGCTTTGCTTTCTCACTCGCAGTGTCTCGGGGCCCAGAGCCTCTTCAGTTCGGGTTGGTGTCTGTGTGTGATTGTGTGCAGACTGTTACAGAGTGTTTAATGGCCCTGATGAAGCAGGAAATGGACATATTTTATTCTCAAAGTGAGAAAAACTCAGGCATTAACACAAAACTGCTGATAATGTGCTGAAGGATGCTGAAATCAGACCACTTCAGCACAGAGAGAAATTTACAAGCTCGCTCTGAATCCCTGCGAGGTGTCGTGAAAATCATTTGCCAGCTTGAGATTAAAAAGCATGCCTTGACATTTTAAAATCTAGACTGGTTTCTCTCAACCTGCTCACTTACACTACCACTTCCTGTGTTAAAATATTTTTACGAGGATGTTCACCCTCTGTAACTGTAAAGTGGTTTCTGCTGCTCTCTGTCCTGATCCCACTTTATCTCCTTTGTTTGTCATCCTAACCCACCCTAAGTCTGTCACTTCTACTCTCTAACGGGTCTCAGTAATTACACCACATGCTCAGTATTAAACAGAAAAGGGGGGGGGGGCAAGTCTGTCAGCCAAGTCATCAAAATCAGAATCAGAATACTTTATTGATCCCAGAAGGGAAATTGCTATTTGATACAGTTTCAGTGCTCAATAAAAGTTATTGAAAGAAAAAAGTTATAATAATAAACAGTAGAATAGAAATAAAGATATAAATGTTATTGCACCTAAGTTAATTGCACAAGAGGCTTGATAGAGTTATTGCACTATTAGAGTCCAGTGTCAAGTCATGGCAGGACCCTGAATACCAAATCTAACATTGAGACCATCTCAAGTACCATAAGATGTCATGTTGTCTGAATACAGTCAAGGAGCTTCCTCATCGCTTCCACCATTAAACAGTCCTGCTCGTTGATTTGTAACATAGTCAACAATGGCTCAATACAACCAGGGATATCCAGCGCTAGATAGAAACAGTATTTCTATTAGTCGACACATCACGATGGTCTCCATTGTCTTAGAACCTGGCAGAATGAATGTTTCTGAACGTTGCTCTCTCACATCCTTCAGCTCTGAGAGGACCTCTGGTGACATTTCTCATTGAAACAAGGAAACACTGCTAGCCACAAGCTGCTGTTGATGTTTTCTACAATAAATGAAATATTCTTGAGCATAGACTATATATCTATAAAGCATCCTCTGGATTTGTCTTAAGCTACCTCCTCTGTGTGTCTCACAGCTGGCACCATCTCAGGGGAGGAGATGCCCATCATCGCGAGGACCAACATCAAGGAGCACCGGGACAGTTTCTCGTGTGAGAAGTTCAACTTCAGGCATCACCACAACATCACCTTCTACGTCTACGTGACCAACTTCAGCTGGCCAATCAAGATCCAGGTTAGAGGCTCCAACCAAAGCTGACCACTGATCAGTGAATAGAAAAAATCCTGTTGTAATCGTACTATCACAACTGGAAAAACGCCTAAAGGTGACTTGTTTAGTCAGACTAAGAGTCCACTATCAACGTTATTACATTTAAATTAAAGCAACAAAGCCTCACATTGTGAAGCTTTGTCCATGAACAAATGGATTAACAATGAGTCAAGTCATTGTTCCAGTGTTACAAGAGAAGAAGGCTTCAGAAATAATGAAACTAAAGTAACTGAAGAGTCTGTTAGCAGACAATTTACTGTGCATGCATTATATCCAGCGTGGGCTCATCTTGTTCTGTTTCATGGCTGCATTATGTGGCCACAACTGCACAGTCTGCAAGAATCAGCCGTGATGATGATGATGATGATGATGATGATGATGATGATGATGATCTCTAACAAATCTGAATCCAGGAGAGAAAAAGACAAAGAAATTCACAAAATGAATGAGACCTTTTATTTGTTTAGTCTTTCGCAACAACGTGTGTAAATGCAGATGATCTCACCACATTGTGCAGCTGCTTGTGTCTTTAATCTGTTTTTCATTTGGACATTTATTATTTCTGTGAATCCATTTTCTTTTGGGAATAATGAAGTTGTCCAAGTAATCAGTGAATTATAAATACAAGATTCATGTCTGTTGAGTAGAAAAGTAAATTAGAATGACACGAACACTCGGACATATCATGTAGTTTCTCAAACATCAGTTTCCAATAAACTGAAATGAATATCTTTCATTCTGAAATAACAGAAGACATAACTTTAAAATTTTGGTTTACAGCTTTTGATGGGACATTACAGTCATTTTTAATGTTATCTGGTTAAAATAGATTAATAATTATAAAGATCTAGTTAAGAAAATCCCTATAGTTTCAAGATGCACGGGTTATGGCTTTAATTATGGAACGTCCAAGATTTAAAATGATTTTGGTGTTAAAAAGTTTCAACATGTTGGGATCTGCAGACACTAACAAACAACTAAATCTGCTTCCAGCCGATCCGTTGAATCTGGAGCTGAAGTACGTCACTTAAGATGTTTGCATGAACAAGGTAAAGCACAAAGTACGCTTTGTGTCATCATCATCAGCGTCGTCGTCTCTCTGCAGGACATACAGCCCTGACAGGACGCTGAGCGTAAACTGTTCTGAAAAGTGTTTGGCAAATCTGCTCTCACATTTAATGATCTGTGAGTTTCCCAATGTCTCTCCATCAATTATGCAGCACTGGATTAAATCTCCAGGCGGCAGCCACACACACTAAATATTCACGCGCCAGCCTTATGATCCATTAAATTGAAGTAGACTTTTAGCGGTGATATTTTAGGATGACTGTCATGCAGGGTGGGGGTGGGGGGTGCTGATGGATGAAGTCCAGAAGTGACAGAATGGAGACATTTAGAGGAGAGTGAAGACTGGCGGGCTGGTTAACTGATGTTGAGACTTCTGTACAGTCAAAATGTCCAGTGTTGACAAAATGGAGACTGCCTAATTGATAGATTGAGGGAGAAGGACATCAGGTCTGGAGACGGATAAAGACATGGACGGATGGATGGACGGACTGATGAATGATGAACGCAAAGGTCTACAGTAGCTGGCAGGTTTCAAAAGCATTCAGGTAAAAGTTAGATTATTTAATTAAATATGAACTTAAAATAACTGTAGAGACGTGACGTTATCCCTCACTTTAACGCTTCTTTTGATTTATGATGAATATTTAAAACATAAGGCTCACACTTTTTATTTTTATCAATTTATCCTGTGAAGAGACTTGACCATGAAAAACTCCAAAACGTATTAAAAGCACATTAAAAAACAGCACTACAAGGCAAGCAGGACCATTTATGAATATATTATTTTAATACTTTTTACAGTTAAACACACAACAAAGCACCAGCAGTTATTGTATGATGGGGAACAAATGGTTAGTTTGGGTCGGTGAAGCCTTTTTTTATTAAATGTTTTCATGTGATGGTAGAATGCACAGAAAGGTGTAAAACCTGGGTGATCTGCCTTGTAAAACTACTCCCAGAAGGTTTTGCATCTCAACAAAACAAAAGCTCCCTTAGTTAAAGAGATTCTGCCAGTGATCGTGTGTTGAGGGGAAGAAATAAAGGCGTGACCAGTTTAGTCCAGCTTAGCTTGTATGCAACACTTCACCTGGTGAACACATTTATTGTCTCTAATTCACCACGTGATGTCAAGTGGAAACATAATTTGGAAACTTAACCTGAATCAGTTTGTATTCTCAGTCTTGTGATGTTCATAAATGTAAGTGTTTATTGCAGAGTGTCTTGCACCTCGTTATGGATCATTTGTCCATCGATCGCTCCCCTCGTATGCATTTCCCATTAATGTTACATTATCAGAGCTCCATATATCTGCTGGTTGAAAGGTGATATGATAATTACCACGATGAGGCCTATCTCGCCGCCATGTCAGACTCGTATGTAACTGGAGAAGCACTCGGCATCCGGTCCTGTGACCTTGGTGTCTTCCGATGTATGAACAGTGCGAGGATGAGGAATTATCCTGAGAATTGGTAATGACCCGGTCCGATATATTTGATCTAATAGACCTACACACACACACACACACACACACACAGGTGCAAACAAAATAGCATCCACGTGAAACCATTTTTACTCGTGTGGGGTGAACATTTCCTTTAGCAAGGACATTTTTACGTGAGTCACAAATAGTTCGAGCTACACAGTTCTCACACAGTAGACTCACAGTAGTCGTAAATGACGGTAAAATAGGAGCTTGATCATATCAGCAGTTACTAAAATGATCCATTTACCTGACTTTGCTGGACAATCTAATCTTCAGACATCTCACTGATGTGACCCTTTAGCTGTATGTGTGAAAGCCTGGCAGCCTGCGTTAACACCATACTTGATGTTATAGTTTGTGGCAGTGAAACAGACTCACTTCACACAGACTGGACATCAGGTCCTCCTCTAACTCATGGCACCCCTGGGCTACCCCGCATGCCTCTGCTGGACTGAAGTCTGTGGTCTCTCAGACAGACTCGGGGCACAGCCTCACAGATAGCACATGTATCCCTCTCTCACTTTCTTTCTACATTTATGTCCTGCCTCTTATTCCGTGGAAGCCTCTTCGTGCCTTTAACAAAGAACCAAGATTTTGCCAACATTTGCCCCTCAGGCAAAATCATTCAGACTCACATACACCAGTGTTACCTGCTGTTGAGGTTGTGCTGTTTTGTTTCTGACAACAAATAACAAACAGGCAGGAAAGTCGGCTGACCAAAAATGTCTTCCAGAATTGGTAAAAAGTGTTGAGACCAAAGATTCACGATGAGGCGAAACAGTTTTAGAACATCGTAGGGTAACGTTGCAGCGGCGCGTGCTGGGCCGCGTCAGCTCGACTCAAGTTGGCTGATTGTCATTCCAGCAGCCAATCAGCTTGTAGTGAAGTCAGCTGGTCATCTGACTTCTTTTTTGCAAGTAGTTGATGGTTTCAAGGTTTAAACACGACATTCAGTGAAAATAGAGACCTCGCTGTAATAAAATGTCTTTACCCGGCAGATCAAAAACGTAAATGTGTCCCTTAGAAAGGTAAAAATACATGCAAACGCATATACACACACACACACACACACACACACACACACACACTAACGTGACCTGTGAGTGTTTCCCTGGCGGCGTCCTGACGTCAGCTGGGAGTTGAGGGCTGGTTTTGAGGCAGGGGGAGGTGGGCTCGGTCGTTCTGCTGTAACAGATTTTGATTGGTTCTGTCACACTGACCTTGCACCTTCGTTGCACCTTCGTCTTCGCTCTCCCGCTCTCACCATCGTGTCACATTTACCAGAATGCTCCTGGTTTAAATGTATGTAGGGGCGAGTTACTGCCTCAGCATCCCTTTAGCTGTTTACTTGAATTGTGGGGGAAAAAACTAATATAATATCTGTTAGACATAAATAATTAATTTGAAAGTTGTATTTGTTATTCATTTATTCAAAACTTTAAAAGCTTTACATTTTGTACTTTTAGAGCTTTGCCTTTATTACATCCAAGCTTTTGCAAATGTTGAATATCTCATTTTATTTAGATAATCTTAAATTATGAAGGGCTGGTAAAGCCGTAGAAAGCAAATGTGTAATATGAACTGTACAGAATAGAAATACCAATATGTATAGATACAGAATATGTGACGGGCAAATATAGATAATCAATGTAATTTGTTCATTCCAACACCATTTCTCCACAAACTAGGACTGGCCTGGATTTTTTTCTAATCAGAAAATCATGTTTTATTGATTGAGCCCACAAACATTATGGCAACATGACCCAGTTTCTCTCTTCATCTTTCTGTTTTGAAAGAACTAAGTGCTAACTTAAGACCATAACTGTTTCTAATTTAAACATATCTGTTTGTAATTTTGCAGAAACCGCTATCTCAACAAGAACTGACTGTAATGACTTGAAAATCTACTGCGATGCACAGCCCTTTGTTTCCACTCTTTATGTTTCAGAGAAACTAAATTAAAATCCCCAGTAGGAGACAAAACACTTTTTAAAAAGGACTTGTCATTTTCTTCTCGTGTCGGCTTCTTCTGCCTCTCTCTTTACGTCCCTCCATGCATCTCAGCCTAAAGGCCAGCTGATTAAAAGCCTTCTGTCAGAGGTGAGCAGCCATTTTGTTGCAGACAAACTCCGGGCTGGCGTGATCGGTCGGTTGATTTGATTTGCCGCTCAGTGCTCAGTCACTTATTTATCCTCTGCGCCTGCCATCATTAAATAGGATGCCTCTCCTAATCAGATATCCACACACACACACACACACACACACACACACAAACTCCGTCTCTGATCATGTCAGTGACAAAGTGTCCTTTATTTGATTATAACAGAAGTTCAAACGGTTAACTGTCTGACCAGCACACACACACACACACACACACACACACACAGGAGGAGCAGGCTCTATCTGATGCATCTCATTGAAGCAGTATTATGTTCCATAGGGTGAAAAAGATGCGGGAAGGCTGAGTGCTGCTCATTTAACTAGGCAGGAAGTCAGCAGCAGTCATCAGCAACAACTCAGGCTGGTCGTGTGGGAATACATACAGGGTATGTGTTCGGGCCTGGTGGTCACACTGGCATTTATAACAGCAAGGTTTTTTCAATAGAATCCCTGTGATCAGTGAATTTGCTGTGCAGAGCTTTTGCAGAGTGCTCAACTCGGATGAGCTTTGACACGTACACGTACAGTTGCAGTTAGCATGTTAATCAGCCATAGTAGATCATCAACCTGGACTACAAATCTCACCTAGTCAAATGCTGTAAATGCAGTGACAAGACGAATTATTTCCACTCATCTTAAGATGGTTTGAAAGAACTTATTCTAATAATTATGACCGTTCTAATGATCTATTAACTCCTCGTGCTCTTTAATTTGTTTCTATCTGCAGGATGTCTAATTTTTCTAAGGCTCACTCTGTATTGAGTGTTTTGTCAGATTCGTTGTTATTTAGGGGTCTTTAACTCTGCTATCTCCTTGGAGCTTGTTGGCACATGGACAGCTGTCTTCTGTCCAACCCTGCTCACTGCTGGACTGGTACAGTGCATAACCATCGTCTCTGCTTCTCACAGCAGGTTAAATGTTGTTTCTCCCTCTTGGTGAATATCAGGTATTTTACTGTCTCTGTGCACATATGTTGCGTACCGTGATGTTCCATTGCACTGTGACCCATTAGAATAAAATATTATTTATAATTAAAAATGACTGAATGCTCGTGAAGTGGGTATGTGTTTGTGCTTGTGGGTACCAGACAGACCCAGCAGGGCATGTGCCACTGTGTCGATGGCCTTGGAGGGCGAAGCCTAAACAAAATAGTGTCAGTTGCATATCGCAACTACAGAAAGGTCCAGCCCTTAAAGCTATGGGCCCCTTTTAACTATCTTTCTGGAAGCCAATTGTCTGTTCTCAGCTCAACTTATACACAAAGCAAGACCGAAGTGGAGCCCACGTAGTAAGTGGGCGTAGACTTAAAGCCATCAATGCTGTGTGAGCGAGAGATGAACCCAGTCAGGACAGAGCTCTATGTTTATAGGGCTCCATTATCGCTTTGTTACAGTTCAGACTAAAATAATGTCATTTTACATTGTCACATAAATTGTAAATGGATTCATAACATAATGTGTTTAAAATGATTTACACCCTCATGAAGAACTAATCGACACAGTGAAATGTGATGTGCCACAAGACTGTTTGATCAGACTCGAGTTAGTTACTGATGGCAAGTGATTAGTGACTGTTAATATTACACATGACAACATGGAGGACACCATTACACATTTCACAGTGAACAGAAATCAAACAAATGAACATCAGACTTGTGAGGAACAAGTGGATCTGCATTCTGACTGCTCTTCATCATGTTGTGTTGTTGCTGCATTTAGTTTTTACTGGTGTTTTATTTGCAGATCGATGCAGAAGTGGGTCTTAAGCACCCGTTTAAAGAAGCTACATCTGTGAGCTCTCTCTAACAAGTGCACACATATGGCCTCATTTGCATAGCATGTAGGGGGAGGCGGCACTTGGCAACTGTCTCACTTTGGTCATTAAGTCCTCATGAATATGCAAGTGAGTGTGTGGTAAACACATTTCGGTCTCTGGAAAACTCCCATGTACATGTTTACATGTGTGCCCTAAACACTACGACTTATTAAACCAGTAGCTGTGGATACTGTATGGTACATAACTTCTACTAAAATCACTAATATTAAATATAATATTTATTTTTCAGGTTTTAGCTGTTGAACATGAGATTGTATTTGTAATCTTTGTAATTCCTTGATGAATGCACATTGCTGCTTATCATAGCAGAGAAGAAGGTGGGAACATGAACTGTGATAGCATCATTTTGTATTTCAAGGATGGGATTTGTTAATTTGAGAGCGTTATTAAATTAAATGAGGGAATTAAATGCAAATATTGAGCGTAATTTTTATTTTATTTGATGGAACCATTTGTAATTGAAACCCCCAAATGACTGATTTGATGGATGATCACATACTTTCCTACCTTGTATCTGCTGTGCTCTGTGCAGTTAGACCAAAGGGGTAAAAAAAGGAGAAGAAAGAAGAAAGAAGGTGAACTCTGGTGATGTTTTCTAGAAGATTTATAAGCTCAGAAAACAGACACTGGACTTTGAAGTGACATCAGAGTTGCTTGGTTTTATTTTTAGGAACTGTACAGTTTCTAATCCAATTATTTATCATCGTCATTTTTTATTTAACTATGCCATTGATTCATATGCTGCTGCTGTATCTTTACCCAGCATCATCCTCCCTCCTGCTCCCCTCTCATCATCTCCCAGTCCTCCATTCATCTTCGGCCTCGGCTTCTCTTAAGGTTTAACCTGTGTCATGCTTTACCCTGCCTTTCTCTTCTTCTCCCCTCCCTACCGTTATTGATAAACCAAACACTTTCTTTCATTCCAGATTTTAACAAGCAGCCCTTGGTTCAGGGTTAGAGAAATAAAAGCTGTCACAGCCCGTAAGCTTGTCCCCCGAGGGCCACAGTAGGCCCTCAGTAATGACTGAACTGTAGAAACTGGGTCCTTGGAGTCCTCCTTACGTCATTCCTGTTCCTCATCTTTTTCTTGTCTCCTCCCTCAGTCCCTTTGTCCTATCCTCACATTCTCTCCTGTGGCTTCAAGATTAAAAATGTATTCCCCTTGAACACTCGGTTGACCCCTGATCTCAAAACAATTATATTCTATAGAAAAGGAATACAGCTGCTGTTTTTGTGTTTGTGCCATAATGTGCAGGTTATTCTCCTCTGTGTTTTCACATGTTTCTGACCCCCTCCCTGCAGTATAGTTGCCTTTTGTATCAAAACAAAGTCATCACACTGGTGCAGAAGCTCCAATGTCTACATTGAATACTTCAATTACATTAGTAACACTAAACCTGAGAGGTGAACATACTGAAGAATACATTTCAGTCATTTGCAGTGAGCTCAGGATAGACATAAAGTTAGACAGAGTTCTTTAGGATATTGATCCGGGTCCCCTCTGATGGCAACGATGACGTAAAACCTTAGAACCTTCTTAAATTTAAGACGCGTTTCCAAAATGCATCAGAACTTTATTACCATAGATTAACAAGTGCCTCCTTCCCATTCATAGAACACTACGTGTGCTTTCACAACCTTTACCAGACTTTGAGATCCTCAGCACGACCGGAAATGTTTGGCTGCCTAACAGATGATTCAGGACTCCTGTACTTTATACCTGTACTCTGTCAGGATGGATTAACTCTAAAAGACACACTATAAACAGACCTGAAGAAACTCGTTAGCGTAGAAATCAGGTACTGCAGGTTTAACACTGGGCATCAGTCCTTGCTTCCGAAACTTTAGAAATCTACTGTAGATGTAAATGCAACCGTTATCTTCCATTTAAAACTCATGGATTCTGTTAAGAGAAGACAGTTCGTCTCGGCAGGAACTGAGCGTGATGCAAGTAAAGCAGATTGTTTATGATGATATGTACATTCTTTTGTGTGCATTGAGCTTGTATTTGTGTTTGTGGCTCTGCAGGGGTGTGGATCAGGAGGAGAACGGTGTGTTCTGAACAGCTTATTGATTATAATTGTGTTTAACGACTGCAGTTGTTGTAAATTGAAATGATGGCTGGTGGTTGGAGCTGGAAACTGAATGTGTGTGTTTGAGGAAAAATAGACAAAGAGGAACAATAGTATGTATTAATGTTCTAATGTTCACACTGCTCGTGTGCATGTTGTCTGACCTGTTATGAACAGTGATTTGTTACATTACTTTTCTTACAGTATGTGTGCATGCAGGTATAGTTTATCCTGTTTGTGTGTGTGTGTGCGCACATTCGTAATACGTCTTTATATTGTCAGGGGGTAATGATGTAAATTGCTGCATTGGAAGCCTAAATGCAAAGCCAGGCTCTTTTCTCCCTGATGCCTGTATTAATGCTGCGTCCCTCTGGACCAAAATCAGCTTTTCTGCAGGTTTTCCCCGTCAGGCCATTTTACCTGCTGCACAAATACCCGTAAACCTCTTAAGCCAATTCTGCCCCATTTCTTTCTCTTCCCTCCCAGCTAGTCTCAGAGGATTCGCCAAAGACAAAGACACAGCCTTTCCGGCTATTAGGGCCATTTAAAAGTATCCCCATGTCGAACATGCTGGAAAAATACTGCTGTCAAATGTATTGTGATGCCTGTGATCAGTGATTTTATACATTATAGTCCCTGTTAGCTGCAGTGCTGCTCAGGGGTCTGTGGCGGTCCACCTGTCATGAGGATCAGATGATGTCACATGCTAATTGGCACACGGATGGCCCGGGCTGTACCGTGTTTACGTTGTCTTAAAGTTTTATAGAAGGAAAATGCAAGACGTTGAGTCTTTTAAGCCAATTAAAATGAAATATATGTGTGACTGTTCACCTCTTACTGTAAAAATGGAAACAAATACAGGAGTTTAGGGCTGCCTGACGTCTGAGACAGCTCACTGAGAAACATTACATTACATTACATTACATTTAGGCATTTAGCAGACGCTTTTATCCAAAGC
>JAVQJD010046723.1:0-14122 GCA_036023655.1 Nannoperca australis | reverse complement strand
TGTGAGTGTGTGTGTGTGTGTGTGTGTGTGTGTGTGTGTGTGTGTGTGTGTGTGTGTGTGTGTGTTTCTCGGCCCCTGTCTCAACTTCCTGTCCTGTCTGTGGCCGGCCTTATCGGCGTGACAACGGGTCAGGCAGTGGTCACGGCAACAGAGCTATCCAGCGACCTGATTGGACAGGGTGGGGAGCGGCGGTTCGCTTGTTCCGACCAAACGGTCAAGTAGTGGTCAGGAATGTGGGTGTGGGGGGGGGGGGGGGTCAAGGTGGTTCACCATAACTATAACACACACACACACACACACAGAACTGTGGCACACAACAAGCATCTTTTGACTGGTGTAATCACACACACACACACACACACTCCTACAGTGACCGTGTGGTGACCGAGGCAGGTCATTGTTCTGTGTTATCAGTCTTGACCTCTCCGTCAGTCTCCCCGATACGACCTACACCCCTTCCTCTGTGTGTGTGTGTGTGTGTGTGTGTGTGTCTCTGCGGTCGTTTCATGGTCAAACCTAAACGTTGAGACTCTGAAACGGCTCTCACCTTTCACCTGTTTCCTGTTTTGGGGCTGTTGAGGACACGGAGAAGAGACGTGTGTTTCATTTCAAGCTGTTTGTTCTGCACAGCTGCAAGCACCTTTCAAGCACCTTTCAAGCACCTTTCAAGCACCTTTCAAGGCACCTTTCAAGCACCTTTCAAGGCACCTTTCAAGCACATTTCAAGCACCTTTCAAGGCACCTGACCAAAATATTTCCAGACCCTCGCAGCCTTTATCATCACCTTTAAAAATGAAGCATTTCCCAAACTTTCAAGACTTTCAATGTATTGATTGTTTTGAAGAACTCAACATCGAGTCTTATTTAATCTTAATTACAAATACAGATCAAATGATTTATATTTATTCTTACCAGGAGGAAAAACAAACATTTTATTCTCATTAAATCAAGTTATAATAAAATATATGAGATACAGTTGTGAGTTGAGCTCTGGACCGTGATTGGCTTCAAAAAGCTCAACACACACCTGAATGGAGGGCGACTTTTTTACGTTTCCAAAACCAGATCAAGTGTTTATTGACAATTTAAAAAGTTCCAGGTCGACCTTGAAAACACACATTAACTCTGAAAAGCACCAGCATCCACACACGAATGTTGTTTAATGGTAAATAAAGAAATCCATCTCATTAAATCTTAACTTCAAGTCTGACAACGAACCCGACCTGAACTCCCGGCGCAGAACCAGCCCTTTAAAAAGTGTCTGGACCCAAATTGACTCAAACGACGAGTCTAAAAGGAGCTGGGAGGTAAACGCTGTTTGTTTTGGAGACTTCGGTCTTTATTTGCTTCCTCGTGCAGCGAGCGGCTCCCAGCAGGCCTGCACTCGTTTAACGTCTAGTTACCCTCCGCCTGACCTCCTCCACTCCCTCCTTTCTCTTTCTCTCTCTCTCCTGCAGTCCTGTAATAGTCTCTCTCTCTCTCTGTGTGTCTGTCGGTGTCTCTCACTCACCCTCTCTCCATCTGTGCAGTGTCTAATTGACAGCAGAGACCCCGGCTTGAACCACCGGCACTCTCCTCTCCACGCTTCTCCTTTTTCTGTGTTTTCACACTCATTCCATTTCAGCCCTGTCAGCCCTGCCCTGGGGGGGGGAGGGAGAAAGTGAGGTAAAGATGGGGGAGAATATAAGAGTTGGTTATGTAAGTGAGGTAGTTGAGAGTTCAGTCTCTGAACTGTGACGCTACAAGTTACAAAGATCTATTATATGAAAATAGCTTTTAATTACAGGGTTGTAGATTTTTCAAACGAAGTTATTTAGTTATTTGTATGATAATAAATCCAGTGTGTGATGCGGATTATTAACAGCTCATTGGTTTAATACGTGCATTATTAAAATAAATTCAATTAATCATCCGTGCCCTTGGAAATAATTAATAAATAAAAATTTGCTAGTAAGTGGACCTCGAGTTAAAATAATTTTAGTTTTCTGGCATCTAGTGTCACTTTTCTGAAGCTAGTTTGATTAAGTGTGTGTGTGTGTGTGTGTGTGTGTGTGTGTGTGTGTGTGTTCCCTGTTCACACACACGTCATGTGAAGTTGGAACAGAGGAGTCGTCGGTCAAAGTGGACGACTGTGAGCTCCAGTAGCCGGGAAGCATCGCCCCGATAACCTCTGAGTGTGACCTTTGACCTCCGGCTTTCAGAGGTCAAGAGCTGGCTTTGGGGTCAAGTGTGAAATCCTTTTATTTTTTTTATTTTTTTTTGGTGCAGATGAGATGAACCACGCTCGGTTTTAACTGGGCTTTGCTGTTTGGGATCAGTGTTGGTGCTGAAATGATTGTTAGATCCGTCTGATCAGCAGCTCAGATAATCAATCATTCAGTCATCGAGAAGAGAAAAGGTGTCACACGTTCTCATATGTGAGGATTTGGAACTTTGAATTGAATTATTTGATTTATTTTTTTAGATTAGTGATCAGAAAAAGAACCAATCATCAATTAGACGACGTCACACGGAGCTCTTCAGCCCTGGAACATGCATAACAAGATATTTCGCTTCTTTATTGAAACGTGTTGCGACAGTTACTCAATTAATTGATCATTTAACATGAAGATAACTGATCAAACATCAGTTGGTTCTTAACTTCTTTGCTTGTCGGACATAACAAGCAATTTGATCTTTTAGGAAAACTGAATGTTTTCTCATGTTTCAGTTGCAGCCAAGTATCTCAAATAACATAATTCCTACGTTTAAGGCAGTAAGTCTTTAATGGCATTTTCCTGTCACAGGTGTCAAAAGAACAATTTTTAGTGACCTTTGAACCCTGAAACCTGGACAGAGTGAAGAGAAACAAAGACGAGTCGTTAAAAACCACTTTCTCTGCTTTTTGGGAATTCTTGACTCACAAACGAGCAGAGACGTCTTCCCTCTGTTTTCCAGTTCCTCTCTGACCTTTTCAAACACAGTCCAGAGAGACGGGCTTGATTGACAGGTGTCAGTGTGGTCTTTGTGTGCCGGCGGTGACCTTTGACCTTTAGTGATGGGAGGTCGCTGAGTTAAGGCTTAAAGTTTGCACCGTGTTTTCAGTCAAAGAGAGAAATGTTGCCTTTGTGTGTCGCTGATATCTGGACAGTGCAGTGGATCATTGGGTGGAGGATTGATTGATTGATTGATGGAGTGACTGCGGAGGTGGACGGGTGCCAAAGTGGCTGCTTTTCTTGATAAAAGTCAAATCCACTTTCGCTGCTTTTAGTGACCTTTGACCTCTTGCCTGTCAAACTTAGGAGGAGGTGGACGGCTGGATGTCGGGGGGGGGGCACGATGACGGAGTGAAAGTGTGCAGGCAAAGAAGAAGAAGAGTTTTTACATGTAGATGGAATTATAAAATCAGGTGTGTGAGTGATGGATTCTGGGTAACCCTGACATTTGGGAACGCGACGTTCCCAAATAAATAAATCCTGTTTGCATCAGGAAGGGAGGAAGAGCAGGTGAAAGGGGGGTGCAGAGATGGAAAGAAAGATTAAAGAGTGAGAGTAGCAGGAAGAAAAAGGAGTGGAAGAGGAGGTTTATGGTAGAGGGAGGAGAAGAGAGTGAAACTAGAGATGGAAAAGAAGGGATGCAAAGCGTAAATACAGAAGAGGAGAGCAGGAGGTGGGAAGGAGGAGACGCTGACATGGAGAAGATGAGAAAAGAGAGGAAGAAAAAAAATGAGGGTGAGGAAGAAACGAGAAAAGACGTGAAATGGAAGTGATTGAATGTTATGATGGAGAGAGAGAGAGAGGAGGGGGAGGGAGGGAGAGAGAGAGACCCCATTAGTGGAGGAGGAATGAGAGAAAACAAACAAGAAGTGAGGGGAACACGTCACACTGCCCCCCCCATAGAAGAATAAGAGGAAGCAATAATGTGTGTGTGTGTGTGTGGAGACAGGAGCGATAGTGCGGGGGAGGTCGTGGCGAGGTGAGAGAGGGGGAGCGAGACGGAGAGAGAAGTTCAGCGAGAGGTGAAGAGAGAGACCTGCCGCTGTGTGTGTGTGTGTGTGTGTTTAGGGTGAATCTGGGGTCGTGTGTGTGTGTGAGACTGGTTTTTTTTGGAAGCTCCACGCTCTCCCTTTTTCTTTTCCATCAGTCTTATCTGCCTCTCCTCCTCCGACCGAACTTACCCACTAACTTCAAGTTCACTCTCTCCTTTCTTTGTTTTTAGTTCCCATCACCTCCCCCTCTTTTCACTCTCGTCTTCTCTCCCCCTTTTTCTCCTCCTTTGCTCATCTTCTCTTCACCTCCTTCTTTTCTCCTCCTCATAATACATCCGTCCTCCTCCTGTTCTCATTTCTGTTTCCTTGTCATGTCTCCTCATCTCCTCTCCTCCCTTATTTCCTTACTTCCTCTTGTCTTTCCTCTCCTCTTTCATCCTCACTCCTTTTTTTGGTGGGAGAGGGAGATGCACTCAGATAACATGAACATTTCATGCTTATCTCTGTGTGTGTGTGTGTGTGTGTGTGTGCGTGCGTGCGTGTGTGTGTGTGTTATCGTGGCTGCGTATCTTTTCAGAGTTACTTCCTCTAATCAGACAGCTGCAGTATCCATCTTTAATCTGGCATGCCATCACCTTGTGTTTACCACACACACACACACAAACCAGCAGATGGTGTCATTCTGACAAACACCATCAAAAACAGAGTGTGTGTGTGTGTGTTTTTCTCGTGTGTTTGTACCTAATTAACTGACAGATTTGGTCTCATAACCTCACAGCAGCTGATATTTGTACTTTAGGTAACTGTGTGTGTGTGTGTTTGTTCGTGTGTGTGCCTGTTTATGTGTAGCCTGTTTTCATGCAGCGTGTGTGTGTGTGTACCTGTTTATGTGAAGTGTGCGCGTGTGTACCTGTTTATGTGAAGTGTGCGTGTGTGTACCTGTTTATGTGAAGTGTGCGTGTGTGTACCTGTTTATGTGAAGCCTGTTTTCATGCAGCGTGTGTGTGTGCGTGTGTACCTGTTTATGTGAAGCCTGTTTTCATGCAGCGTGTGTGTGTGCGTGTTAGAACTTGTTTATATGGGAAGATTAGCAGGTCAAACCTCGGCCGTGCGAGGGTGAAGTCGGGGACAGAGGAGAGAGAGAGAGAAATACTGAAGAGGGAGGACCGGAGGGAGGAAGGAGGGGAGGAGGAAAGATCAGGAAGTCCAAATCAGCCGTTTGTCTTGATGTCTCCTCTAAAGACAGACTCAGAGGAAACGCAGACAATATTTAGGACACTTCCTGTTTGTCATGAATAACTAATGAGGTGAATTTTGCTGATTCAGCTGGTGTAAATGTGCATGATGGGATTTATTCATTCATATAAACACTGACATTAAACACATTGTTACCTTTTGTATGTTTAAGTAGTGTGTGTGTGTGTGTGTGTGTGTGTGTGTGAGAGACGCCTCTCACTGAAGTTCCTCTTTAAGACGTGATTCACAGAAATATAAGTTTACGTACAGATAAACGACATCTGAATATATTTCTGATCATTTTCATGTTGAGACCAAAGATTTTAAACAGCAGAAGCAGTGTTTGTGTGATTTAACGTATCGATACTTTTTCTTGTTGACGCGAAAGATTTTGCGTGTGGACAAAACAAAGTCGTGCGTCCCGATTGGTCGAGTGTTTCCTGTTGATCGAGTCAGTGGGACAAAAACATCGCAGTCTAAATCTGTTCTTTCCAACTCACACTCGCTCTTCTCCACCTTCATCTGCCCTTTCTTTACCCCCCCCCCTCCCTTTATCCATCTGTGCCTCTTTCCACCTCTACTCTCTCATTTTCTCCCCCACATGTGGTTTTGCTCTCCATCCCTCCTCTTCTCTCATCCCTCGCTCACATATGGTTTCTCTCTCTCTGGATCTGTGTGTTTGGTGTTACCCAGAGTTCACTGGGGCTCCCTGTTCTCGTGTGTGTGTGTGTGTGTGTGTTAGGTAGAGTTCAGCAGGGCTGCTGCAGGTTATGCAACAGTTTTAAAAGTGGATTGTTCAGATGTTTTCTCCCTCCTTCTTGCTCTTTTCTGTTGCTGCTGTTCTTTGTGTGATTGTTTACCTGAACGTTAACGTGCAACACAGTGGATTCTGGGAGATCGGTCAGTGAATCATCTACGTGTGCGTAAACAGCAGGATATGGTTGTAAATCCACCGCTAAGTTTCCAAAGTTTCTTAGTAACTCTTCCAGTTTCACACCATTAAAACTTAAAGAATGTGTTTGCTAGTAAAGACGTCAGTAAAGTGTAAAGATGTACGTCTTTCAGTCGGTACTGCGGCTTTATTTGGACATTTAACCTCAAGTTTTCTCATTTTAGTTTTACTGGTAATACACAGGAAGTGTGATTTTAACGCCGGCTCTGTTATTTGGTTAGTTTGGCTACTTAACAGCTACACCTGCAGCTGGTAGGCATAAATATTTAGTTTATGAGCTGCGATGCAATGTAGTGACGTGTAGAGATCAGCTGGTCAGGGACTCATTCACGATTAAACTCATGAAACATTAAACAGAAGAAGTGAAGTTGTAAACAAAAGATAATAAGTTTAGTCAGTTTTGAATTGAAGGTTTTATCTGAGAAACGTTTTGTTTCCTGAGTCGACAGCTTTTCATTGATCTCTCTGTCTCCAGTTACTGGACCTGTTCACGCAGTGGGATTGGACGACCTACCTGGCTGACTACGGCAAGCCCACCTGCAAGTACCTGAGAGTCAGCCCGCACACGGCGCTGGCCCTGCTGGAGAAGTAAGCAGCGCACAGCTTCTGTCACTCTTTGTCGGACATTTGAGCAACAGAACGTTCATTTTAATCATCGATTCATCACTTTTGCCAAATAATCTCTGGTTCCAGCTGCGTTTCTGTGTTTCACATCGGTGTAAAGCGAATATCTTTGTACTGTAAAGGTAAATTGTGACGAACTCTATTTTAAAACTGTAGCACATTTCATTACAGATAAACAAATAGGTCTCATACTTGTCTGTGTGGCCAGGCTGTGCTTAGCTTAGCATAAAGCATAAAAGCTAGCTGTTTCCAGTCTTTATGCTAAGCTAACAACCTCCTGACTCCAGCTTTATACCTTACACACACACACACAAGATTAAAATCAGTCTTTTAATTGTAATGAAAGCTCATAAACAAACAGATTTGTTGACAGTGAAGATCAGCGTTATTTGCATCAGAGCACTTTTGGGAACTCCAACATCTCATCTGCTCCTTTGTGTCTCCCGTCTGTCCTCTCGTGTTTGAACAGGTTATTTAAGCCGTGAGTATCGTCTCCTGTGTAACGTTTGCTTCGGCATGTACACACACTACGTAGACAACTACTGCAGTGTCTGTGTGTGATTTACACGGTTAAACACACCAACATCCTCATCACAAACACACACACACACACACACGGTCACATGATCCCCTCCATTGTTCGTCTCAGTCCGCTCGACCGTCCTTAATCACGGTCAGTATTTTCTCTCCAGAGGGCCCAGGCCCGGTGGTCCCTCTGTGCCCAGGAGGAAGCACCCTGCTGGGGCTTGTCTGGTCTGCTGGGCCCCCTGAACTTCCTGGAGGTCCACAACAAGTCCAGCGTTCTGCGACAAAAGCCACAAACACACACACGCTGAGACACACGGTCTCATGTGACACTGAGCGTGCGCACACACACACACACACACACACACACACACACACGTCGTCACCGGGTGACCGTAGCAGAGGTGTGTGTTTGTTCTGAGCATGCTTGTGTGTTTTCTGAGTGCATATTGTTTTACTTACAGCACCAAGGATGTGAAGTGAAATACTAAAACAGACCATTCTTCGTCTCTCTTTCACCTCCGTTTCTTCTTCTTCTGCAGGATGAGGGAGACGAGCAGGAAGAACAACGTCTTCGCCCAGTTCAGGAAGACGGACAGAGACCGACAGAAACTCATCGACACCATCATCAAGCAGCTACGTAACCTCATCGCTCAGCACCACAGCTAGAGCGAGCCACCGTCCAGCCTGCAGCACCTTAACTCCACTGGACTTCCAGCAAACGACCACAAGTTCGTACTGACCGTCTTCAAACACCCAAAACAAACCGTCTAAACCTGCAACCAGCTCATTGGATAGCAAGCTGACGTCGTTCACATTGACTGGTTTCAGCGATCCTGTTGGTTACTTCCTGGCTGAAGACGAGGATGTGAGAAACGTAATAATCGTAAAACAGTTGATGTGGAAATGATGTGGTACCTGCTAACATGCAGTTTATAATAGCTTAGCATTAATATGTGGTGATCAAGGAGCAATACGAGCACTCATCCTAAGAACCTCTGCTGCAGTTACAGGATGCTATGTATGCTATGCTACGTGATGCTACGTTCAGGAGCTTGTGTCCTCTGTCGCAGACGACCTTTAATGTCTTCCAGAACGTATTGAATGTACATCAGAGAGGCTTGTTTTAAGGTCGCAGCCAGAAAAGCACTGAGATCAATATTCACTCAACATGGCAACCCTTAATATACAACCTGCAAACACTTGAATAGGCCACGCTGCTCAGATCTGGCAACCTTATTCCCTCTTATCTCCCTCTAACGCCTAAAAGCACAGCGAGTGTTTGGGTGTGGTCCAACATGGCAACCCATTTCTCCTCTCTGCAGTAAAACCTGATCGTACTTGTTGCCTGAGCATTTTCTAGTCTTCATGTATCAATAACGGGGTCTTAAAGAGGGGGATAATGTTCCAGTCTGGCAACCGCTGTAACGTGTAGAGTTTAGTTTGCCTGGTTGACTAGAAAGGAACTCATCTGTATAGAAACCATTGTACTAACGCAGAGCACACACACTTTTATGTCTTCCATAAATCTAATGCCACGCTGTGTGTGTGTGCGTTCAGTAAGGCTACTCATACACACAAAGGTTTGTTTAGTTGAAGCACAGCACATAATATTTACACTAGATTATCTTTCTTTTTAACTAATATGGGTCTTTTGTTTGTTTTTTTACCTGGGTGCAATAAGCGCGTTGGAAACTGTGTGTGTGTGTGTGTCAATCATGGCGCTTTATAAAGGGATTGAAACCTACAGAGTGTGTCACACGGGCCTCTGTTTGATTTATTTCCTGTCATGTCACATGTTAGCTGTGTATCATGTGTAGGTGTTAGAAAGGGAACGGGGCCGTCGTCATTGAATGTGCCTTTGCTGTATTGTTGTTATTTCCTGCCAATAAAGCAGCAACACTGTGGTGTTTGGACTCTGGACTCAGATTTACAGTAATATAATTCAATGCTACGCGCTGTGCTTCCTGGAGCTTGTCCGCGTCCTCACGCCACAGGTGTTGCTGCTGCTTTTTGTATTTCGTTAGCAGAACTTCTCTGAGACAGACGCACTGTACACGCTGTTGTATTAAACCACTAATGAATGAAACTAAAAGTTAAATACTAACAACATCGCAACAAACAGACAAATGTGGAATAAATGTTCAACTGTTGAATATTTTGTCTCGTGTGTTATTTGTCACGTGAAGGTCGTTGAATCTGATGTTAGATTTCATATTCAGATAAGAAGAGGTTAGCATTAGTAGCTAATAGCATGTAATTTGGTATTAACAGTTGTTTGCTAAATTAGCCTTCTGGCTACTTTCTCTGGCTAATTGGCTAATAAATTTGGCAAATTGTGTGTTTTATTTAAAGTTATTAACTTTAATTAAACCTAATTTCTTTGCACAATAATTGGGCTAAAACCAGCCTGCGTGTGGAAGTCACTATAGTAAAAGTTGCACTTTGACCTGGGAGAGAAATAATGTATAAGAGTTGATTTTTAACATGTTAGCATGTTGGTGAAAGTTGTCGAGATGTTATGTTTCTATTCTATAAATGTGTTCATTGCTTCCTGGATTATGAGTTAAAGTCACATGAAGTGGTGGACGACAGACACAAGCTCACGTGATTAAAACAAAGGTTGGAGAGATGTTGAGCTTTAGGTCAAATGTTAATGAGGTCATTTTGAGTTTCAATACTTAAAGCAAGCTAGTCCAGTCTTTATGCTAAGCTAAGCTAACCATACCATAAAAACGTTTAGAGTAAATGTGCTAAACTTACCTTCAACCAGTGGAAGCGAGTGCCGCGTCACTGACGTCACCTCCTGCAGAGAAGTGACAGAACAGCTGATCAAACTAAACTCTCTCTCTCACACACACACACACACACACACACACGGACTCTCATCGTGGTGACCTTTGACCTTTCAGACAGCAGGGGCGTCTGCTTTGAGGGATGTGATTAACGAGGTGTGTGTGTGTGTGTTCAGTGGAGGGCAGCGACTCGAATCCAAAGCAACACAAACTCTCTGCATGCTCCAGGTTTCCTCGTGTGTGTGTGTGTGTGTGTGTGTGTGTTCCCAGCAGTCTATAGAGGAGCGGTGGAGCGTTTAAAGCTCAGAGATGCCTCCCTTTCTCGATGTTTCTTTCTTCCGTGGTCTTCGCAGAACCTTTGTAACTCTCTTCTGTTGCACGATACAGTTTTGAAACATTCTGATGAAGCAGATTTCCCAGAAAGCCTCATTCCCTCCAGATGACACAAAAAGAAGAAGCTGCAGACTTCCTGGGAGTTGGGGAGGAAGCGGCCACTCTATCACTTCTTGGAGGAGCTGACTCTGCAGGTTTTGGTCTCGTTGTAGCAGCAAAATGTGACCAAACGTTTCAAACTCGCGGATAATTCTCACCCCGACTCTGCAGTGTAGCTCTGCAAATTCACTCTGAAGGGAAGGAAACGGATGAACTGGAGGGAAATAAGAGCAGGTCTGGCAACAAAAGAGAGATGAAAGTTCAAGGCGCTTCGCCTTCTGCAAGTGTGTGTGTTTCAAAGTCGGCCTTTCTGCTGCACACACAGTTTGAGCACTACAAGCTGTGTTATAGTACGATAATAGAGCGCGTGTGTGTGTGTTATCTCATTATTATTACTCGTACGACGGTGGTGAGTCTCAGATTCCTGCGGTCTGGCAACTGTGAGAAGAAGCAGATCTCTCTTTCAAACACACACGAGCATCCAGACTCCAATAAAACAGTCTGCACGTTTCCTCTGCTGCCTTTTGTCTTTTTAAGGAGAGCCAAACACATCAAGGGCCTGTAGGAATATAAAATATATAGAATATAGAATAGATTTATGGGCCTGTGTAGAAAACCTGTTCAAAGCTGCTACTACGTCACAAGTTTAGTTAAAACGTACGATTAATCTGGTCATTACCGCCAATGAGGATCGGGATCATAAGACATTTTAATGTAATTTGGTGTAAAGTATCAACTGAGGGGTTTTTGGTGTCGTGTGTATATATATATATATATATATATTAAATATACAGTATGTATCTCTAGTAGCGGAAACATCTTGAAATGTATTCAATTACACGTACCAGCTGTTAAAAGTTATGTCTTTCATTTCAATTTAACTTCAACCTCCATATCTGTTCCTTTTCTTTTCGCTTTTAACGTCTCAACATATTTTCTCACACAGATCTGAAATAGTGTTAAATAAAACTTTGTTTCATGTTTTCTAGCAAACATTTTTCATATATATATATATTTTTTAAGCCTTTTGTTAAACTTTTTTTCTTGTGGGTCTTTTGCTTGCTGATCTCACTGCGACCCGCAGAGGTTAAAAAGGTCATTTGAGGTCGTCCTGGGGGTTATGAGAGGTCATCGATGTGACAGCAGTGCTGCATGGAGGACTGACCACACACACACACACACACACACACACACACACACACACACACACACACACACACACACACACACACAGTATCTCATCTATTATCAGTGTTTCTCACCACACAGACTATCTGTTCATCTGTCCGTCTCGCTTTGGTATCAGTTTGTGTGCGACGCTCGGGTTTGATCGTGTGTTCGAGCAGACAAGGAAGACTCCAACAACCAAGTATAGAAACAGGAAGTCTCTGTATAACATGCTGGAATAACTACGGGAGGAAGGAAAGTCTTATGTCCTTGTTTCCTTTCCTACTTTATGTTAATATTAGTTGGCAAATATAACAATCTGCAGGTACTTTAAAGCCTGTAATTTAACTTTGGGGGATCTGTGAGAGTTGAACTATGTTATGCTTATTTTAAAAAGGGCTAACTGTAGCGGTTTAACAATTATATATATATTTTAATACCACTTTAAATGAATCATACATCTTTTGTCACTATGTTTAGATGTTTTGTATTCGTTGTCTTGACCGGGAAACACGCTGTTCATTTCAATCTGCTTCCTTAAGAAGATCAATAAGAAGAAAAAATACTTTAGATTAATTACTGTAAACAAGTAAAAAATTACTGTACATTGCATTGTGGGTAAAAAGTGTACATCAGCAGCGCGTTCTTTGAGTATTCTTCATTTAGTTACTTTCCTCCTACAGTTCAGTATTTCGTATTGATTTGATTTTATGGCACAAAACAGGAAGAGGAAGAGTTATTCTTTCAGAGTAAAGTGTAAACCACCACCTGAGACGACCAATGACAGCAGGCGTTTGCAACCTGTAACAGGTGACTCGGGTCCAACACACCTGTACACGGCGGTGAGGCTTCAACAGCAGCATCACTTCCTGGTTTGGGTCTGGTTTGCCTGTTGGCCGGTTCCTGTGTGAGAAAGATAGAGTAGAGAGTCCATCAGATATCAAGAGTTAAACGTTTCTTCCTGCTGCACAAACACAGATGGGTGAGAATAAAACTCATCTGTGGAGGATCTTTGTGTTTCTGGTAAATTAAAACCAGGTTAAAATTTGACCTCAAGAGGTTTTTAAAAAACCTCAAAAACCACAAAACTAATTTATATTTTCAAAATAAAAGCTCAGGTTTTCTTTTACACTTCTTAAACTGTATCTTTACATGAATGAATCCTACGTGTGCGTCCACTTAAACTGTGTGTCTACGACACACACACACACACACACAGGTCTAATGAAGATGGATGAGACAGCACACACACTTCTCCTCGCCTCCTGGTTATTGATGAGCCTGAGGGGTTAAAGGTTACAGAAACGCCAACTCTGTGTGAGGTGTGTGTAACTTTCACTTTCTCTCCATCAGTGCATTTCTCTGGGAAAAAGAACTAAATATTTGATTTGATTTTCTTATTTTCATTTGTTTTTCACTTTGTTTTATTCCTTTTTCACTTCCTGTTCCCCTCTACTACTAATAAAATACATTATAATACTACGCTTGTTTTTAGTTGCCATTCGTCTGATTAATCTCCTTTATTTGCATGTGTTGCACTCACGTTTAAATGTTTGCCCCCTCTAAAAAGGTGTGCCATTAATTTAATTAAGTTTTAATTCATTTCATTAATTCATTTGAAGATAGAAACTGGTTTGACTGGAGTTGCTGTAACTAGCTAACATTAGCCTAAACACAGTGGATGTTCCAGTCACGTGCAGGCCACATATTGTGCTATTGGCTAATGACGTGCACCAGTTGCTTTGAAATACTACTGTATTAGTAGCTAGTAAGCTAGTTAGCTGGGCATGCTCACACTTTAAACTCACCTCCCCCCAAAAGGACGGTGAGTGAAGTTACGAAACCATAAAGTAATGTGTTTAAACTCATCTTGTGTTTCATTAACGTGACATGTTGAACACAGCCGGTGATACAGAGTTCACGTAATCTACCACAACGTCACTGTAACAGTAAAACAGGAGAACAAATTAGCAATAAACTATTTTTATCATTTCCCAGAAATCATAACGATAATCAGTCGTTTCCAAGCTGTATAACTCTCTCTCTCTACCTCTCCTGCTCTCTCTCTCTCACACACACACACACACACACACTTCCGAAAATTTCCCCAGAGGTCTGTATCAAATCAGATCTAAAACGGCAATTACAGTAATGCCGCCCGACACTTTAATGTTTTTGTATTCACCGTGAATACCAGGGGGAAAATCCAGCACACACACACACGCCATAACAATCCCCAAAACACAGAGCTATCAGGTCTCTGCTAAGCCTTAGTAATGGGCTCCATTATAATTCAGCATTCTTCATATGTGGTCAGTAACAAAAAAAAAATGAATGAAAAACTGGCAGGGCTTCTCTCTCACACACACACACACACACACACACACACACACACACACACACACACACACACACACACACACA
>JAVQJD010046718.1:0-15766 GCA_036023655.1 Nannoperca australis | reverse complement strand
GTGTGTGTGTGTGTGTGTGTGTGTGTGTGTGTGTGTGTGTGTGTGTGTGTGTGTGTGTGTGTGTGTGTGTGTGTGTGTGTGTGTGTGTGTGTGTGTGTGTGTGTGTGTTAGTCCAGAGGTGGTGAAGAACGAGCCGTATGGAGAGAAAGCCGACGTCTGGGCTTTGGGCTGTATCCTCTACCAGATGGCCACTTTACAGCCGCCGTTCAACAGCAGTAACGTGCTGTCGCTGGCTAGCAAGGTAACACACGTGCACGCACACGCACGCACGCACGCACGCACGCACGCACGCACAAAATGTTTTTCTGTGTCTTTGCTTCTTATCCTGTGCCAGTAGATCGTCGAGGCCGTTTACGAGCCGATTCATGAGGGAGCTTTTTCGGGGAGAGTCACAGACATGATCAGATGGTGAGATTGTTTAGAAATGATTGATACCGACGTATCATTAAACTTATAAAGTTAGTTTCCTCAAAACTTCAGTGTAAGTTGGACAGCTGCCTCACTGCCATTTCACATCACTGGCAATCATTTTGATCCACTGGTGATAAAGTTTGTAGAGTTTAAAATAACTATTAGGACTATTAAAATCCACTTAAAATACCAAACTTGACTTCATATTTTATGACATACATTTATGCAATTTGTGTTTTTATTTTTATATATTAAAAGTAATATATTCCTCTGATGTCCTCATACAGTACTCTGTTTTGTTGTGCGTCGCTCTGTCAGGTGTTTGAGTCCAGATGCAGACCTGCGGCCGGACATTGTGGCCGTCAGCTCCAGGATCTCAGACCTCATGATGAGGCTGATGGACGGCCTCTACACTTCTCAGAATGCACTGGAAAGACGAGCGGAGAGAGACAGGAAACGAGCGCAGAAGTACTTCCTGCAAAGGCACGAAAGCAGGACGAACTGCTGTCACGCACACCTGCCTCAGGTAAACTGGATTTTGAAAGAAGGACGTCTTTGAGGACTATTTAGATTATATTTATTATTGTGCAAACAGGCAACTCAGAACTTCTGCAAGAGTTTGTTGTTGCAAGTGTTAAAATAAGTTCTGCACCTTCTGCAGGAAAGATCCTTAATGAATACCGAGACTCCACGCTCCTCTGCAGCCTGCAGTTCAAACCACAGTGAGCAGCATGTCAGTCAAGGTGACTGTTTCATACTGCAGAGTTGAACAGACTGGGAAAGATTGGAAATGAGAAAGATTACATGTTGAATAAACGTGTGTGTATTTTCAGACGTCTCAGACGGTGACGTTGAAGCGTGCAATACTAAAGTCGACTCCGCTGCCTTCACAGCAAAACACTGCGGTCAGTTCTCTAAACTTCAAAGAATATTCATCATGAGGCTTGGTGGAAGTTTTTTGTTTTTACCTCGGGAATGTTTTCCATAAATAAGTCAACCTGTTCTTTGTAAACGAGTGACAAGGACAATCTTTTAAAGCTAGAAGTTAGTTTTTCTCTTGTTATTATCTTTTGGTTAATTCACTGTGCTGCGGATTTCATCTTATGGCTTTTTTGTTTTGTTTTGATCAAAGGATTAAAGACCAGCGCCTGTGAGACTTCTGATCAAACTTCACCTGGGTTTGAAAAACTCCCTTTATTACCCATTTCTGTGTGTTTACCACCATCTATTATATATATATATATCTCTGAAGCAATCTATTGACCTGCCTTTCTTCTCAGTGGGGGTTGTTCCGCTGCAAAGATGAAACCACGACCAGGTACCTTCTCGCCATAACATCACTGAATACGAGTCAACTACGCAAACAAAACAATGCAAAGAGCAAAAAAGATAGAAGATATAAAAGCCTCTTATAAAAAGTTTGTACCTCAGTGTCAGCAGGGATCTGCGTCTCCCAGAAGAAGGTTCGGCAGATTGATGATCCCATTCAGAGGCTCCTCGTGCAGCTGCACAAAGTGATCTACATCAGTCAGGTCCAGCAGTGCATCAACATCAACACTGAGTTTAACGCTGCAGACACGTCTCATCGGTCAGGATCTAGTGATTCTGGTTTTAAACAACTCAGTTTCATGACTTTTTGGAACATGATTTGAAACCACATGGGCATCAACTGTCTGTTTTTCCTCCTCACATCAAGCTGACTCACTGATTTGTGACAGACAGCAGCAATTACACAGTGTGAATATTAATTGTTGATTTTCCATCTCCAGCTTCCACCAGCGCCGCACCACAACATCAAACGGCGGCTCGTTGAAAGGTTTAAAAAGTCTCTGTTTCACTACGGCAGCGATCCATACAACCTGAAGCTGGAGCTCAGCAAGGTTTGAACGGTCGAGTTTAATGTTTAAACTTACAAATGGTGAAACAAACATCCCAGTTCTGTTATTATTTAGATATTTGGTGAGAGTGTTTTTTTGTTGCTCAATATAAAGAAAATATTAGTGACACTGGGGAGGGTCTTGCACATAAAGTTAAACCTTCCCCAATTATTTTTGTACGGCCCCGAAGCGAAATGAGAATCTCCTTCCTGTTTCCCTGTAGCTCCTCCAGGCTTCTCCAGAGATGATGGAGTCGGGCCCAGCCAGCTCCGACTGGTGGCCTCTGGTCCACCGCTTCACAGGAGACCCCCACGCTGCTGACAGCACAGGTAAGAGTGACTGTTGCAACAGATTATTAAGTCCTTTCAACATTTAATCAGTAACGGTAATTGTAGACTGTAGATATAAACAATTGAATTCCAAGCCAACATAACCATGTCATTTTGACATAATGTCAGTAACAATTATGAATAAAAGATATCTACAATTCATTTCTCACTAGTTGAAATGTTAATTGTAGATATTTGTAACTTAATTTCTTTTACCATTAACTTCAAACTCAATTACAGATATCTATAAATCAATTTTGGCGTGTTATAATTCCAAGTCGACATATCCACAATGTAATTTTGACATGTCGAAATGTTATTTCCACCAGTGAAAACTAAATCACTACTACTCGGCTCTGCTGATTAAATGTTAAAAGGGCTTGCCATAAACAGCTTCACCCTGTACGTCACGAAATACTGCACAAAGGACATTATTGATGTAATCTGGTGCACTTTTAGATCATCATCAGGACGATGGTTGGTGAGAAAACCTTAAGAAAACCAAGAGTAGTGACCCCTGACCTCAAATGTTGCATGTAAATAGCTGGATGTTTAAATGTTAACGCCAAGGCTGTGCGTCTGATTTTCTTTCTGCTTCTGACAGGTGATGGGAATCTCAAAGATGGCGTCACCTATCAGCAGATGCAGGTCAGTTTCTCAGAGAGCCATGATGAATCTACAGGCAGGAGATGTTAGCTTAGCTCAAAGACTGGAAGCAGGGGGAAATGGCTAGCCAGCAACAGTTATAGCATATAACCCACGTAAAAACCACTTCTTTCACCACTTTGGTTTTTGTACAGATTAAAACACGAGATATGAAGTGATAATTAGTGAGCTTTAGATTCAGATTGTTACATTCAGTCAGAGCCAGGCTAGCTGTTTCCCTCCGTTTCCAGTCTTCATGCTAAGCTAAGCTAGCTGAGTGCTGGCTATAGCATCATATATTTCATGTACAGAAATAAGAATCTTATCTAACTTGTATTTAAGCGTTATTTCCAACATTTTGAAATATTTCATTAATGTAATCAATGAAGACTGTTCTTTAATATATACCAATTATTTAAATTCTATGTATATGTATTACTTTGTGTGTTTTTCTTCTGCTGGCTCTCATTTTTGAATAAAGAAAATTGTTAATTTCCGCCTTACGGTCATATCGACTGCTGACGGTGGAGTGATTTCCTGTACAAATGTTCATTTTCAGGGGATCATTGAGGAGCTGCTGGAGGAGAACAGCTACTATGAAGCAACACACAGCAGGTGACTTGGAAAATGTTACCATTCTGACAAACAGACACACATAATGTTGTCATTATTTAAAGCCTAAACGTCTTCTGGCGAATGTTCATAGTGAAGCCGTAATGTGTTTTATTTTAAATGGCAGAAATCAGTCCCAGTACTTAACGTACGTAAGATTTTTATTTCCCTGCTGGTTTCTGAACTGTGCTGTGAGCTGTTAAAGGGTGAGACACTGATTGGACTGACTGCCGGGAACGATGAGGTGGGATTAAGGTCAAACTCGGCGTAACCGGGACAACGATTAACACAATAGATGTGTGGTCAGGCACGATGAGACACCAACCGATTGCTGGTTTTATATATAAACAGAAAATATGCACCATGTTTTATCACCATACATTAAATTAAATACATAGGGAGCAAATATCTGGCTAAATTGTGTTCTAACTTACCATAAATACTCAAGATACCGCAAACATAAATGTGCAAAGAGCAAAGAAACTCACATTTTCACTCAGACAAACAGGAGAGTCCAGTGTTCTGCTGCAGGCTCACAGCTGAACTCAATCCAGTTCATACAGGCCCCTCCCACTTCCTGCTCCTCCCCCAGGCCTGCTCTTCACAACATGGATTGTTTCAAGTTTAATTTAAATTACTTGACTGAAAATGACCCGCTGTGGTTCAGATAATCATAATCTTTGACGTGTTTTGTGTGTTTTGTTTTAGGATCGCAGAGAAAAGAAAAGACCAAGAAATCAAGTGACCGTCGTCCATATATTCCTCCTCAGGCGTCACCGGAGCAGCTGGAGAAACACAAATTGATCAGTTCACAAACAAACTGTATTTATGTTCAAATCCTCTTCATACGTCATTTATAATTCATTCAAAACGATAAAAATACACAGTAAACACGAATGTGTTTGTCCGGCTGTTAATTAGTCGTCGTTGTGATAAGGTTACCAAAGCTGTGTCAGCTGATTATTGATTGATCGCTTGGTCTATAAAATGCCAGAAAACAGTGAAACAGTTTCCTGCAGCTGATCCTCACAAGCTGGAACCGGAGAGATGTTTGGCATTGATTGATTTAAGAATGATTAACTGATCATCAAAATAGCTGCTGATTATTCATCTCTGGAGTGGCTAATCGATTGATCGTCGCAGCTCTTCACCACACGCGTCGTTGTTTCTCAGGAATTGATTGTTTGTGCAAATTTGATGTGAATGTGTGAATCTCCAAAGATAACTGAATGTATGTACATTATACTGTATATGCACTGGCGTGATGATTTTTATTATTTCTGTCATTTTCTGACAGTTTATCCCACGAGAAGCTTCTCACATCAAAGCGAGGTGGGAACGACTTCCAACACCCTGCCAAGCATTTTCTCTGCGGGGTTCAGCCGCTCCGCTCGCGTGAAGCTTTCCGTTTTGTTGTTTCAGGTTTCGCACTTCTGGACCATCTTCAGCGGTTTGACTCCTCACTGCAGGAACACACATCACCGCGTGTGTTTCCTGTGGCTGCAGAGCCAAATCTCCTTGTTCACCTCACTTTCAAAGAGCTGATAAGAAACTCAACCTTCAGCTTGATTCAACATCAGTTTTCAAACATATCACAATGTCTGACAGGCAGTGAAAACCAGGTCAAATGTTTAAATGTATCCACCTCTTGTGAACTGTTATCATTTTAAATATAATTAACATGTGAAATGTACTTTTTGAATGTAATTCGCTGCACATTTTCATTGTCGGCTGAAGGGACATGTTCTTATGCACTTTGATCCAAAAAGGGATTAGTCAGTATGATCTGTGTAACGCATGGCTATTGTGAAATAAACACTTTTTAATGCAGACACTTTCCAGTTGTGATCATTTGTCCAGTTAATGTGAACTGTGAGGAAAGTCCACCTTGAACTTGACTTGCAGGTTTGACGTTGAGCAGTTTTCAGATCATTTCCTTAAAAGTACCAATACATCAATGTAAACAACACTGCATCGCAAGTAAATGTCCTCCATCCAAAAGCTCACTTAAATAAAAGTACAAAAGTATCATCACACAATGTCCTTAAAGTATCATCGGCTACTTGTGTGTTAACATGTTTACTGCTAAAAAGAATATGTGAAAAGCCTTTCTAACACAACAGTATTAAAATGAGTTTATTATTCTATTAAACTGGAATGTATTTACTTATAAACTCAGTGGATGCAAGTTTCACTAACTGTGCTGCAGCGCAATTCCCTACACGGTCCACAGGGGGCAGTACGAGCCCTGCTTTTGACCCTTAACAACCTCACAGCTCCACAACATGAAACACAAACAGCTGCGAAAAAAGAAAAATCTAAACCGCAGCAGCTTCATATCACCCGATATGGAAGATGCCTGCACACTTAGAGTAGGCACGAGTTCTGACAGTACACAGGCCGCGTGCTGTTGATATTTCACACACTTAAACATCATCCTTCGGGTTCATGGAATGTACATTTCTTTACGTTTTTTATATATTTATTCCCATTTGCTTTGCCAACAATGAGACTACGCTGCTTTAACAAGTGTGGATAGATTTCTAATCACATTGTCTGGTTTACATTTCATTTGTTTCTTTCTTTCTTTATTAGTATTATTTCTACTGCACACAGTATTTTATTTAGGCAACGTTCATGTGATTACATGATATCAAAAAATTTCTTATTTTGTTAAATGAAAATGTTTTTTGTTGTTGTGGAAAACATGTTTATACAGAAGTCATCAAAGTAAGGCATCAAAAATAAAAAAAATATCAATACTGAAAAACAATGTCCAGGCCTAGAAATAACTGCAAATACGCCATCTGGCATTAACACTTAAAAAATATATGTGAAAGAATAAAGTAGATTAGCTTTCTTACAGTTTACAAAGTCTTTACATTTGATACTGCAGAACAGCAAAATGTTCCACAACTGCTCCAGAAACAGTTTGACACAGATGAGACATTTTGGGAAAATGTGCTTATTCGCAACCGCTTAGCTTAGCTTAGCCTAGCTTAGCTTAGCTTAGCGCAAAGACTGGAAACGGGGCGAAACAGCTAGCATGGTTCGGTACAAAAGTAACAAAATCCACCTACCAGCACAGCTAAAGCTCACTACATAACATGGTGTGTGTGTGTGTGTGTGTGTGTGTGTGTGTGTGTGTGTGTGTGTGTGTGTATATATATAATCTGTACAAAATCAAACAATAAGTAAAAACAATATGTTTACGTATGGGACTATTTCTTGACTGGGCGCAGTGACTTCCTGGAATTGCTGTGAGGTTGCTAGGTAACAGAATCACTCTGCATGTGCTAGGCAGCCCGTCTCTCAGAAATGTGCAGGTACACTACTAACTGCTCACAATCTGAGTGTCTGTTAGACAGGGAGGAGTGAACGGGTGATTCCAGACCCTGCTTTAGTCTTTCGTCTAAGCTAAGCCGGCTTCGGCTTCATATTTAGCGCAGCATGGTGTCAATCTTCTCATCCAACTCTAAGCAATAAGCATTCAAGCCCAAAATGTCAAACTATTCCTTTAAAATGCATTTTATGTGCTTTTATGTTGAACGTTTTGTTTTCTGTATAAACTATTCTGATACATTTGTGAACATCGTTAATGAACATTCACCTTTACGAGTAAAAAACCTAAATCAAGTTTGCATTTCCCTTTTGTACAGACACATCTGCTTATTTCTACAACTGTGTTCAGAAATGTCCCACGCTTACTTATTACTACACATATGGAAATCAATAAACTGCGTGTACAAACAGATGAACACTGGGAAGTGAAAAAGATATTGACGTTGTATGTAAAAAGCTTGCCTTTAAGTCCATATGGTTACTATATTTGCTACACTAATGCTGAAGGCATTGTTATTTAATGAGGTAAAAATGAATCCATGTGATATCTCATGCAAATATAAATACAGTTGAAATCTGACACAGAGAAGTTGGAGAGCGATGCTCTTCGTGCCAAGAGGGGTTAAAAAATGAAACTGTGATAGGTTAAAACATTACTGCAACAATCTCTTTCCCCCGTTTGAAGCAGAAGTTGAACTCAGAAATGAGCTCGTAGTCGTTAGTGTAACAACTGAATCTCTTCTTTAAACACACGCTGTCTTTGACAACCAGTCTGTGAATATTCAGCAACAAACACCGAGGTAAGACACTAGTGACCCTCCGGACTGCAGGTGGAGTTTATACTGTTAGCGTTTTCTCTGCCAGTGTTCATCGTGCGGCTTCACAGTGACAAGTCAGACGAGTTCATGTGTGTGTGTGTGTGTGTGTGTGTGCTGGCTGGTGTTTTGCTCCACTTTGCTCTCCTCTGTGTGTTTCTTCTGGTGTTTCTCCAGGTTCTGCAGATCCTCCTCCAGCATCTCCTCGATCAGAGGGGGCATGGAGCCCGGGATCTCCATCTTCAGTGTCACCACCCTCTCAGCTCCTGTGGAGAATGTTGATGCTTATTGTTATTGTTGTATACAGCCAACAGTGATAATGCCTAAAAACTACAAAAATAAGGACTCAGGTTGTGGGAAAGTTCTCCTTTAAAGCAAGCACATTTCACTTTAGCTGAACAGCAGCTTCAGTGGTCACAAGAGGAAATGACAGGATGGTGGTAAAACAGTAGCAGGTGAGGTGAGTAAACTGGCTCACTAAATGTCACACACAGCAATATTTAGCTACAGTTTGCTAACATTAGCCTCACATCATAAGCTACTGGTCATACCAGTACAAGTTAGTCTGTAGCAGTAAAACCCCCGTGTGCACAGAACTGACAGGGTTGTGTTGTATCGCTAATTAATTCAACTTTCCATTTGTAAGATAATACGTTTCATTTCTTTCCTGCACAAACAAGTGATTTAAGTTTTAACAGACGATTAAGTAAGCAGTTAGAGATCTACTAGTTCTCTGACCTTTGGCGCTGATGCTGCGCAGGTCGGTGATCTTCATGAGGGCCTTGGGGAACATGAGGGGCATGCTGGGCCGCCGTTTACGGGAGTAAATCTTCAGCGCCTCCAGCAGCGGCTCCTGCAGCACCTCAACCTTAGACGGCTCCTCCAGGTCCTGTCGGTCTGTTCACACAGACAGAAAAGGCAGATGGTAAACATCTCATTTCAGAAGTGAGTATTCTGCATGTTAAAGGAAAGGTTTAAAGCTACTGTATCACGTTTCAGTACCTCCAGAGACGAGGCAGATGGCGCTGAGGAGGCCGCTCTCTGTGTCGTCCATCTGCAGTGGCAGCAGCTGGCCGGCGAATGTGAAAACCTGATCTGTCAGCGGTCCGAAGCCGGCGTTGTGGATCTGAGTGCGAGTCAGGGTCAACCCGTCGGAGAAGGTCATGGTGTCCTGGTCGGGAGTGTAGCGAGTGCAAATCCTCAGGATCTGGATGGAAAATGAACAAAAAAAGAACAGGAGAACAAGCATCAAGTCACGACGCTCTGAGCATCAAACTGTGGCACATGAAAGTTACAACATGTGACAGACGCAGCAGCAGGAAAGGACACAGGTTGGTTACAGGACACTGTGATGACGAGTGAAGAGACGGAGGGAGGAGATTGAAACACACACCAGGATGTCCAGGCAGGCCGTTTTGAGCAGAGTGATCTGGTCAGCGATGGTCAGGCCGGTGAAACCAGGCACTCGCTTGGCGAACTCCACCACCTTGATGATGCACTTGGTGGCGAGCTCGCTGAACTTGTCCCACAGCCCGAGGTCCAGCTGGATCCTGTGGTCCGAGCTGGAGTTCTGGACGGAGGAGAAAAGAAGCTCTGTCTGTCTGTTGTTCACTGTTAAAAGAGACGCTTAGCTTCACAAAGCCACATTAAAGACGCTAAAACGACACAATGGGATTATGGTATAAATCCAAATAACCACCAAAACCATCTGCACTTCACTAAACGACCACACAAAGATAATCCAACTTCAAAAGCAGAATCTTTACAATAAAATCCGCCATGTTTACTTTCACCTGCATTAACAGACCTTTTGGCCACTTGGGAGCAGCGCAACAACACCAACATATTGTCACCTTCTACAGTTGATATGTTGAACATGTTCGCAAACAATTACATATTTATACATACAACTAAATTAGCATTCATTAGGAGGCCTGATGAATCTTTAGCTCTGTTTTGTCT
Source organism: Nannoperca australis (assembly GCA_036023655.1). Lineage (NCBI taxonomy): Eukaryota > Metazoa > Chordata > Actinopteri > Centrarchiformes > Percichthyidae > Nannoperca > Nannoperca australis. Next base: position 5,773 of record JAVQJD010046718.1, on the reverse strand, counting down.
CCATGAACTCCTGGATGTATCTGGATGTACTGTAGCTGCTGAATGCTCCACAATGCTTTAAAGTTCATATACATGGCATACATACGGTCCTTTAGTAAACAACAACAAACACATTTTCACTGTTAAGTGACTAAAATGAGTAAATATCCTCTGCAGTGTTCATTAGTACATAACTCTTTTAGTCAGTGCGGCTGAACATGCAACATACTGTACGATTCAACATTCAATAAAGTTTCCAATCGTAAATTAATTATAAATGAATTCAATCTTTTCTAAGTGGAAATCTACTGCCAATATAATAATAATATAACAGCTAGACTCAGAAATGTGTCTGTCCCTGCAGTTTGTACCAAGTGACACTGTTGTCAGGAAACAGGCAGGGATGGAAGGCACAGACGCACAGAAGAAAGCCTTAATGACTGATTGTGTTTAGTTGTAACTGATATGTTGATTTCCTCTGTAGCACAAAAACTACAGTAAGTGAACGTGAGTACATTTAGTGTTTCCAGTGTGAATAATAACCACATCAATGTTAAAAGATTTAAGGGGGAACAGCTCTGCAGCTTTATCTACACTTGTTTTGCTTCTACAGTAGTTCAATATTCTCTTTTATAGAGCAATGTTGAAAAAATACGTAAATTTTGGGACAATTAACCACTTTCATGTTACGTTTTATCTTCTATTGGCAGCCACAACAGAAACATCTGGTTAAAGTCATGCTGTCCTGAACACATATCCATAAAATGTAAATGAAATGAACCTCTGGACAGAGAGGACAGCTTTGATCTCTTCCTCTCTGCAGATTATTTTCTCTCTGTAGAGGACGTCAGGTCTCATGTCGTGACTCACTGTGGTGTATTTTCCCAGCTGGCAAAGAGAGGGGAAGGTCTCTCTGTGAGCCCTGCAGATCTTCTCCACGATCAGGCCGAGCTCCGCCGTCAGCTCGTACGTCTCCATGATGGTCATCTTCACATCCTCCTTCTTCCCCTTCCTCTTGTTTCTGTCGTTTCTCACTGCTGAGAAAAAAAGATCACGCAGCGTTTAAGACATTTAGGAAATAACTTCAAACTGTTCGGTTCAATTAGTGTGAATGCTGAACGCTGCTACTACTGCTACATTTCAAACCCTCAGCTAACGTTGTTTGGATGACTGATCGCCCTGCAGCACTTTCTAATCTCTATTAAGATAACATTGAACAGCAGCACTGATTCCAACTCTGCTGAGCTGCTCTGTGGCAGATTCTCATACATCTTGTTTAAACCCCTTCTGACTGTTCAGTTGCATCTCCAGCAACAGCAATTTCCTTTTTCAGCATTCAAACACATTTTCTGCAAGAAATGCAAGTTTCTAGTTTAAAGGCCTTTCCATGACACCCAGTCTTTGTTTATGAAGGTCTTTGCAAGTTGCTTATTTGTTGACATTGCTGGAAGTGCCAGCATACAGCGATCCATATCTATATAGCCTGTGTGTGTGTGTATATATATAAAGATATTAACATCTGGACTGGATCTTGACAGACAGCTAACGTTAGCAAGCTTGGCTAACTAGCTTCCAAACTTACACTTACTTGTGCTTTCACATACCCATACATATGTATCTATAGTGTACACATTGTGTGCCCACTAATGCCTCACTATGACCATGACTTGTACTTATACCTGCACTGTATATCTTTTTGTTCAGACTGTATATATCTCAGTATCTACTCATCACTGTTTATTATGCACATGTACTGCTTTTTGCACTAAACAGCATTTTGTTGTGCCAGTAATGATAGTTAAGCAGAATCTACTCTGTTGTTTAATGTTGTAAAGGGAGAGACGGCTTTTGAAAAAGGGGGGAACATCTTGTACCAACGTGCTCTCCAGTTTGGCACCACGGGAAATTACACTGCGTCTCCTGGCAATGCTCTCAGATGTCATATGAAACCCCCACCCCGAGGCCTGAATCTTAGACGCTGTTTCATCATCATCAGTATCATCAGAGTTTTTAATTCTTTACACAGAAAGAGAAGAGCATTCAAATGCTAGTTCACACTCTTTGATATTCTTTCATGGGAGAGTATATATGGTTTCTGTAAGTTATATTTAAGACCTTTATGCAGCTAAATGTTACAGCAAAATAAGTAAAGTACAAAAAAGTATGTGGACATGTGTTTCCACATATTTTCGTGCAGATTTGGTTTAGAAACTCCTGCCTCCACCAAAACCCAACGGAGGGGATGAGAATTTCACCTGTGGTTCTTAGAGCATCCAAAAGACCACTTTTGGAAAAACTCACTGTCAGCTGTTTTTAAAGGAACTCTTTCTCTTGTACAAAATAGTTTCCAATAAGGAAGTGAGCTGTGCGGATTATCTGTCACTCCAGGGAGCACGTGAAGCAGGCGAACGCAGCCTAACTGGGTTAGTCTTTCATAATCACTTCAGTAACGGTGTCAACATGTTTCAATGCGTCCCACTGACTCGGCTCAGGCAGCTCCACACATGTCAGAGGAGCCCAGGATTATGCAACACCTCCTTAACCCCCGCTCCTCCTCCTCCTCCTCTTCTTCCTCTTCTTCTTCCTCGTCCTCCTCTGTCTGGATGCCCTACATCCAGTCGTCACTGTGTAAACACTCCGAGTGAGATCGCATTACACACCGACGGTCAGCAAACAGTTACATAGCCTCCATCTGTCTGCTACATGTGAAGCATTTACGTAATGTGTGTGTGTGTGTGGGTGCGGAGCAGCAACAATGAGAACATGTGGATGGGCGGATCCTTCGCTGACGCTGACCTATCGCTGCCCGCGGCTGCCTCCACATAACACACACACACGTTATCTAGGTCAGTGCACTTGTGGGTAACAGAGTTTGACTTTGTTTCTGCTGTACAATCGAGGCGTTAAAGTGTTGCTGGAGTTCAGTGAGAGCTGAGACTCAGTGAGTCATCAGAGCATTTATATTTATTATTCGACTCCCTCTCACCACCGGTTTGGGCTGAACATGCAGAGAGTTTCTGTTTGTTTTTCTGAGGTGGTAAAATGCTGAAAGCATTTAAAAACTCAATTTTAACAACTCAACAGCAACATGTCTTTAAAGAAGCTCAGTTAATCTGAAAAAGAAAATGATTTTCATTAGCAAATCTATAAAGTGCTTAAATGTGTCCACAGTAAGGTGCAATATACACATTGCCTTGTCCGCTCATCTACTATCTACCCTGTTCATAATTTAAATATTAATAATTTTATTATTTATACTTATTTTATTCACTATCTGCATCATCATCATTTTATTCTAATTATGTTTCATCAAAATGTTACTGCTCATTATTCTTATTTATTTTGTCATGTTGTATTTTGATAAGATTTTACTATCATCCATTTATTTTGTGTAGTATTTAATTAAATGTTTTATTGTTATTTTTGTTGCTTGAATGTTTGTTTGTTTGTTTTGGTGAGTTTTAGTCTCTAAATCCATGTTTAACTTCCTCCGTTTTGTCTCTTGGCACTCGCTTGTAAAGCACTTTGAATTGCACTTCATTAGTCTGAATAGGTGCAACATAATAAACTGATTGACAGATTTAGATTTTGTACAAACAGATAAATCCTTTTTGTGGATTATTTGTTACAGACGTCGCACATGTTCAACAAGAGCGGGAGTCAGGAGGAAGTTGTAGGCGGGGAGTCTTGTGAGGCGTCGCGCTGAGTCCGAGTGTATCGGACACTTACACTCCTTCGACATCCCCACAGCGAAGCACCTCTGCAGCCGACAGTACTGACAGCGGTTCCTGGTGATCTTGTTGATGATGCAGTTTCTGTCCCGGTGGCAGGTGTACACCATGTTTTTCTGCACGCTGCGGCGGAAGAAGCCCTGCGAAGGCCACGGGAGAGTAAAGAGACGATATTAATGATTAAAATGACCAGAGAATAAAAATAATCTGGTGTACACGGACATATTTACTCTCATGCTTTGAGCGTTTATAGTGATATTGGTGTTTTATCTGTGCAAATACAGAAATCAATAACTGACTAATGTGACAGAACACAATAAAACACCCTGTATGAATTTATAATAATGATATTTACTTCAGTCATTAAAAGAAAATCAATCCATCCATTAGATGTGGAGCTTTGTCACCTGCTGGTGGCGCTAGAGGATTAGGATACATCCTGTGGGAACCATGAATGTTCTTCCTTGAAATAGATGTTGAGATATCAACTTAAACTGCTGTTGTAAAATCATCACTGTAGTACACAGTAAAATATAGGTCTTGTTTACAAAAACCACTGAAGTAAAGAAACCTTTAACAGCACCGGAACACGTCAACAAGTTAGACCTAGTTGTCTTTTCTTGTCCGTCAGTCGAATTGGGATTAAAATCAGGGTCCAATAATCAGTCCAATTTACCTTTGGATCTGGAACTGTAGGGTAAAAACATCTACAACTAAGAAAAGTACAAAAACAACAAATCTCTGGAATTGTTTACAAGAGGACCCTGAATGTGTTTATCTTGTGTAAGATCTTTGTTACTGTTCAGGATCTGTATTTACTCTGTGGGATACACGATACGTTCTTCACCTGTTCTTCTGAGCTCTGGAGTCAATTAAAATCCTCCCAAAGTGAGACGTCTTCCTTTTGTTACAGCACGACACACCTTTACAAAATGCCTGCCTGCATAAAAGCGACGCATTGGAGAGAATATTGTTCTGCCTAGTTTACTGGAGCATGACAGAGGTGACTTTTAGCGAATAGCACGCCGTGAAGCGGACGAACGTTACCTTGCAGCCCTCGCAGGCGCTGACGCCATAGTGGTAGCCCGAGGACTTGTCCTGACACACAAAACAGGGCTTGTAAGTGCGAGGAGGGGGCAGCGGGGACGGGGGGCTGGCGAACAGGTCGTCTGAGCTGGAGCTGGAGCCGGAGCTCTGGCTTCCAACTGCTGCAAACACACAACACAACACAACACAACATGTGTAAACAAGCACTTCAGGGAGAATACAACATACTGTCAGTCTGCTGATCAAAGGGAAACCTGGCTGAGCACACGGCTGATAGTATGATAGGAAATACAATGTCTTTGGGGTTTGGACTGTTGAGCAATTTGAATATATCTTAATTTTTTTACTTTTAAAATAATAAAACACCATAAAAGATAAGGACAACGCCCCACAATCAGTGTCAGACCCACACACTGCGGCTTCTAGTTACACTTTAAATAAAGTACTTAAGTACAGTAGTTCAGTAAATGTCTATAATGGATTACAGCCGCTCAGTCCTGCTTCTGAAAAACAGACTTTGTGCCAAGATTACACATAGTCTCAAGTCCTAAACTTTGAGTTCTGAGTCCTAATCAGGTCATTATCTTCACCAAAGGTAAAGCCATTCTAGTGAGTAATAACATATTCAACTTAAACCTTTCATGAATACTTTTTAAAGCCTGTATTGTGTGACTGAGCACACCTCTGACGTACAGACATGAACAAATGGAATCAGCTAAATACTCACTCTGTCTCACAAAGCTGTGATTTCACAGTAGGTCAAGTAATGATCTAAGAGCATTTGTTCACTGTGTAAATCTACACCGGTCTTATCAGCCTTTATCAGACTCTATCAGCCTCTATCAGCCTCTATCAGCCTTATCAGGCCGCAAAACAAAGCATCCCATCCCACACTGCTTCATATACACTACCGTTCAAAAGTTTGGGGTCACATTGAAATGTCCTTATTTTTGAAGGAAAAGCACTGTACTTTTCAATGAAGATGACTTTAAACTAGTCTTAACTTTAAAGAAATA
>JAVQJD010046701.1:0-12275 GCA_036023655.1 Nannoperca australis | reverse complement strand
GGTGGGAACGTTGGGTCTTTGTGTGTGTGGAAGTTGGTCTCGACCGGCTCCATGTGATTGAGTGCCCTGAGATAACTTTGTTATGATATGGCGCTATATAAATAAATTGAATTGAATTGAATTGAATATGATAAGATAGTAAGATAATGTTCACTCCTCTCTCAGGATGAGTTGTATAGATATTCTTAATTGTATTTCAGTCGCAGTTTAGTGTGGCACCAGGCTGGCACACCTTTGAACCACAAGGCTCTTATTGTCTGTTTCATAAAGCCGAGAGGATCTTGCCTTTGCCTTTAATCTTTACTTTTTTATTATTTATTGTGACTCTGGCTGTGTTTTTATTTTTCTCGCCTTGTATTTCACCTAACTTATCTTCAGAAGTTAATGTTTTTCAAAACAAGCAATGGCAACTTTCATTGTACAATATTTTGGATGCCAAATGTGCTGTCACCACTATCACATGCACCAGCATATAAATGACTTTCTTAACAGCTCTGCGTGTGTGACAAGGTAAAAAAACATGCAGCATCATTAGATCCAATCTATTTTTATTTCACTCTGGGCAGCTTTACTGTTCTCTGACCTCTGAAGCCATTTGTATTTCAGACTACAAGAAGGAGAGGTGACTGAAGCTAAAAACAGTCAACAATCAGACGGCTACACATGCGACAACACACACACACACACACTCACCCTGCCCAGGATGACATTGATCTCCACAGCTAGTAGGAGTCCATACAGCAGCACCAGCAGTCCGGTGATGCAGTAGCGTAGCTGCCTGGGGCCGATGCCATGCTCGGTGTACTTGGCAAACTTGATGGTCTTCATGATGAAGGCCAGCACCCAGTAGATGAACAGGGCTGAGGAGATTTTGGCAGACATCAGAGAAAGACAGCAAATCACTGGACAAGCCAAAAGGATTTAAAAAAACAGACTGCAGACAGATTATATTAGAGCTTGAGTTTGAGAATTGAATCTTTGTCACCAATATTAAATCAGTTTGTGGATATGTGCAAAATGTAGGTGACCTTTGTCAAAGTCTGACTCACATTTCATAGATATATATAACTATATACTGTAAGTATACGATCAATGACTCAACTACTGCTGCAATTCATTTTTTACATTTCTACAGTTTTTTACTGAGTAGTGTTTTTTGTTTTCAAATGTTTTCTAATTCTTTGTTTCTTCTCCCTTTCCTCCTCTCCTCAGATATCAACAGCAACAATGTTTGTCCACCACACTAACACCTAAAATCCAGAAATAACAGGTAAGTCAATTGTGTTTACTCCATGATGTTTTGATAAAGTCACTTTATGTCAGTTCAACGCATTTCTTGGGGTAAATATTGAAAGAGTGATTGTGAAAATACCAATAAAAGATCTTTTAAAAGACTGATCTGGAAGGATTACACTGCAGGAAAACAGGTAAATAACCGCTCTGACTCGGCAGCAGACTCTGATACAGAGTTTCTTTATGATGACAATAGTGGCAGCGTGCAGGTCAATGGCAGGGTCAGGATTTAGAAGATTAATTTCTGTTCCTGCAATGATGAACCCAGCGCCGCTCCGCCACATCCTTCAAGAGACTGACTGTGATATGGAGACCTAAAAGCCCAAGGCGGTTCAGCGGCGTGATTGGAGTGGCATCGAGAGCTGAACACAGAGGAGTTAATGATGTGTGAAGAGGAAAGGAAAACTATGAACAGTGGAGGGGAAGCAACAGGGTGATCTATATAGAAGCAAAACAAATAGACTACAGAGAAGCTTTTGATATTGACATGAAATAAAGTTCAAGTTCAATAAAGATCTATGGTTGACAGCTGACTAAGAATACAGTGTATGTTCTGATATAAGAACACACAATATGAGGATGAGGCTATTTTATCATAGTGTATTCATTCTCAGAGGTCACAAAGAATTGTGATGAAAATAATCACAAGAAATGTATTCTTGTTGAAAACAGATCGTTCACCTGAAACTCGTTTTCTTAATGAAAGGGGATTATTAATATCTTCCCAGAGCAGATAATATATAATATTGCCCCTAATCATTTTGCAATCTTATCTGAAGGTAATGAACCATTCATCTGTAAATGGTTGTACTAACCCTGTGGTTTTATAATGATATCATCCTGAAGAGCTCATGCAATTTGAAGCCATTCTTGACAAGGGTCCATTTTCTACTGCATCGTTTGATTAATCCAGGCCCTGATCGCTATTCAGCAATGTTTTCACAAGACTTAATCAAATGTTGACGCTACAAAAAGCTCTGTGCTCTGTGAAACCATGACTGTGTGTTTCATCTGAGATACCCAGAGACCAACTATAAGTACAGTTCATTTATTCTTTTCTTTGTAAGTAAAGGTAAATGAAATAGAAAAATGTAGATGATTAATTAAAAACAAATACTGTACCTAATAGTAGTTTGGGGAAGTTGGAGGTCTCAATGTTATGATAGTAGATAATAGAGGTGATGCCAGCTATGAAGGCCAGGCCTGCAGGCATGTACAGGTGAAGATGGAGGGACTGGGTGAACCTGCAATTGAACATCAGATAGAGAAGGAAGAGGCTTAGAGCAAGCACCAAATGACTGACCCAAATGTGTATCGTTCCAGGGAGTACCAGAAACTGGCTCAGTAACCAGTGTAACCAACATTATGTCTCCATTAACCAGAACATGTTTTCCTTAATTTATCCTGAAGAGGTTGGACTATGGACATGCATCTCTTTATGTTTATATGTAATGTATTGTATTACCGCAGTAGCAGTCAAAGACTCTGTACAGCCGCCCCCCTCCCCCCATTTCGCAGGTTCCTCATAAAACATTTACCACATGCACACACAAGTTCATATACACACACGGAGAGACATTAACAAGCTCTTCAGCACAGCACTGAAGAGAGTGTGAAAAGCCCAATGGAGTGGCGAGCAGATGAAGAGCTCTTCTATTCACTTTCAGTAACACTGTAACAGAGGCCTTTGTCACAAAAACAGGTTCTTCCAGATATCTGCTAATTAAGCATGCTAACGTTTTAGCATGCTAGCTTCGCTTTTTTAGCCTTTATGTTAATGCTTTACATAAATACAAGCTTAATGAATTCTAAACTAAACATGAATATCAACTATATTTTTTAAGCAGTGCAGATTTGCTACAGGTTGTTATTTTAGATTTTGTATTGATTATTTTATGTATTGATTTTTGTTGTAGCTGATTATTTCAAGAGGAGAACAAGTGTTGAGCAATATAGAACAATTATCATATGGAACATGAAGTTGATAAAGTGTTCTTAGTTCTTGATTAGATGATGTAAAAAACAAAACATTTAAAGGCATTTTTGGAGCAATTATTGCTAAAAGCTAATAGTCAGGTCAGTTTCAGGAGTTCATGACATTAAAACACATCACATGCACCTGACAGAAATCCACAATGTGTTTACAAGGTTTGTTTTAGTTAAAGCATACCCATCAGAGACGATGCCTTCTGCGATCTCACAGACGAGGACAAAGAGCAGGACAAAGGTGAGGAGCCAGCGCAGGTTATGGCCAGGGAAGTGAAGCCAGGTGCTGTGGTGGATGTGGACCTTCGAACTCTGGCTGCCCCAGCCTCAAACAGGAGACAGGAGATAACGGTTTTAAAAAAGCATCAAGGGTGATTCACTTTAAATATACAGTCAGAGTATATGAAATAAAATAGGGACTTGTATCTTTTGCAGAATGTAAAGATGTTTGTAATGACAAAAAGTATATAAATTTTTTTGTCTCAGTAACCTGTGAGTAGCTGTAAATTTGCATTTTAAAAATAACCTTGTAGTCTTATATTAATGGTTTCTACTCCCAAGTGCAACCTTGAACATCATGACACACCATGACAGAGTGTTCTCATACTTACTGCAAAGCTAAATGACAAACAGAACTTAAACTAAAAGGGTGGATGTGCTGGGAAGAATGTCAGCCTGCTAGAGACTGTTGACTTTTCATTGTTTAAGAAAGTTGTGTTATTATCACTAGGAGATTACATTGTTCGATGCTTGGCAGGCAAGCCAGTGAGAGTGGCTAGACAGCTGCTGGCCAGCGACCCTGAAGTGAATTATTTTAGCCCTTATTGTAGCTACTTCTTTGTACTTTATCCCTTAACTTTGATAGATGTTTACCTCAACTCAGACTACAATATAACAGCAATTCAGTCATCAAAGTGCAATTTACTTCATTAATGCGAGTCACTGCTGTCATACAAAGTATTATGTTAATGACACCTCTGCTGTTGGCCCCTTAGCTGTTGGACAGTTTATCTATCTGACAAGTGTTGGCACAGGGTGGAAATCACACACACATTGGACTCATTCAGGGTTGCTGGTTTGACAGAAGGTTTGAGCTGAAATTATCAGACAAATAATCAATTAGTCTATCAATCAAAAGAAAATATGTATCTGCAGCTATTCTGATCATTGGTTAATTGTCTGAGTAATTGTTTTGCAGAATGCCAAGAAATCACTTGCCCCAACTCCTCAAGTGGGAAGATGTGAAGGTTTGATGTCTTATGTGATATTAAATGTAACATCTTTGGGTTTGGACTGCTGCTGTCAACAAAACACATCGGAATATACCAATTTGATGGACTTTTGGAATGGCATTTTACAGACTGAAAAATTACTAAATGAATCAAAGAAAATGATCAGATTCATTGATATTGAAAATAATCTTTAGGTGCAGCCCAAACTAAGGTCGTATAAAAGTGTTGAGGTGCATGTATCCACAGTATCCTCTTATGTTGGTAGCCTTGATGTGTCTAGGTGAACTCATAAGCCAGTAGTCTATAGAGCAACACATTACAAAGCTGCAGGGAACAATGCCGTGCACAATACAAGCCATAAACAGGCTTTCACACCCCTGAGATTTGTCTTTGGTGACAAAGTTGTAAGTGAAAGCAGCACAGCTGAGGGTATCAGAGGGGTAGAGAGAACCAGCCAGGTTCTCTTTAATTATCTTCAAACAAAGGACCCCCACTGCCTTTCAGTGAGTGTTAATGCCTTTATTTTTGCATGCTAACATGCTCACAAAGACAACGCTAACATGCTGATGGTAAGCAGGTTTGATGGTTACCATGTTCACAATCTTAGTGTGTTAGCATGCTAACATTTGCTTATAACAATAAACTACAGCTATAGCATTCATTCCGCAGGTATTTGGTCATAAACTAAAGAAATGGGCAAACTGAAATCCTGACCTGATAATGGCACTAGATGAAATGTTAAGGGGTCACCAAAGTTATTACAATTTATACTGAGGTGGATCTTAATCTCTGTACCAAAATTTATTGCAATCCATCCAATCAAAACCAAAAATGTCAACTTCATGGTGGCGTTAGAAGCAAAGTCTGGGGATCACCATAGGATTCATCCTCTGGCACCATGAATGTCTGCCCCACAGTTTGTGGCATCTGTTGAAGCATATATGGCATCCATCTAATAGTTGTTGAGATATTTCAGTATGGGCCATAGTGGTGGACCAAATCACTGAGCCGCTAGCATGGCTAAAAAGAGTTGTCATCTAATGACACAGAATACAATGAAGCACAGGTGAATGGTCTACTACAAAAACATCCAAACAAACAAATAACCAAACATTTGGAAATAAAGTAATACATGGCAGCATGTATGCATACAAAGGTGCGAGTTCAAAGACAATAAAATGGAATGCTTTGGAAGGACAATGTCTCTGTGTGAATTAGGTAACAACAAGAACACAGAGCCACTGTCAAACCAGTTGTATGGAGTGACACACTGTTGTCCTACTTGACAAAAAAAGCACTCACTGCTTTCAAATGGACAGGAACACATGGCACGCACACACACACACACACACACACACACTGACATGAGAGGGCAGATGATGAGGCCAGAGCATGTGTGACTGTAGCAGCAGAGCTGGTCTGTTACATGCTGGTGGGGACACTAATAGAATGACCAGAAGCCAGGAAGATAGCAAAGGAGGTGTAACCTGTAATGCCAGAATCATGGAATTTGTTAGCCTCTGTATGCTACATTTTAATTAGCAGAGTCACAATCGCTTGGAGCTCAAGAAATGTCATTATGGTCTGCTTTACTCAGGAGACTCAAAGTTGACTATGGGAGACCCAACACCTACAGAGAGGGTGTTTTAAGAACAAGCTCATTAATAAAATAAAGGTTAGTGTATTAAAGCGTATAGACATTATAATATAAGACATTTACAGGATATGCTTCTATTAGACTTGATATAAATAAACCCTTGCAGAGTAATATTTCAGGTCCTCATGGAGTTGTTCTTCTGAGCATAGGTGTGTGTGTGTGTGTGTGTGTGTGTGTGTGTGTGTGTGTGTGTGTGTGTAGGTGGGGAGTGGGGAATGCTGGGTGTGTGGTCGGTGCAGGGATGTGCATGGTGTAAAGAGGCTGAGGATCTCACCTCCCAGCAAAACTCACCGATGAAGAGGATGGGAAAGGTGATGAAGAGGAGGAAGACATGAGGCACCACATTAAGCGCGTCCAGGAAACAGCCATTGTTCAGGACCCCCCCGTCCACGTTGTAGGCTGCCGAGTTATTCTCGTTCCCACAGAACGCCAAGGACATGGTGGAACCGGGACTCTGCAGGGATGGAGGAGGAGGAGGAGGAGGACCAGAGACAGAGGAGAGACAGAGTCTTTAAATAAAGGCTCTCAGAGCATGTCGTCTTTTCAAAAGGAACACTGATGATTCAGTAGATCCCGGTAAATTCCCAGAGTGACCTCCTTTCTGCTCCCTGTGGAATCCAGCTCCCAAATATCACATCCGATGAAACAGAGGAGACAGAGGGAGAGAGGGTCAGAGGCAGTCACAGTCTAGCGCAGCAGCTCCCTCTCCTCTCCGGCAGTCTAAGCAGCTTTCCCGACCATGCTGGTGAGAAACATCTGCATCCCGTCTGCCCACAGTGCTCAGACATCCTCTAAAACCGAAGCTTCACTTGCACATGGCGCTGCACAGCTCCTCCGGAATGCATTCAGACACACGCACACACACACAAACGGGCGCACAATGCGAGAGCAGCGGTGGCATTCTGTAGTGCACCTACTATTCCTGTCTCTTTGCAAACGAGAGCTCAAAGTCGACCTTGGAAGACGAGAGCAGAGGGGGCAGAGTGTGCAGGCGAGCTGGAGGAGCTACAGAGCCACTTAAGGTAGGTGGGGGAAGGCAGGAGGGAACAGAGAATTGTGAAGAGAGAGGGGAGAGAAAGAAAAGGGAGGAGGGTACAGCTGCTGAATGAGCAGTGCAAACGTGTGGAGCATGAGCAAGCGCTCTAATCTAAATCCCAACACAACGTTTTCAGGAATTACATAACTCAACCCCTCAGTCATTTATTACTTTTCTTTGCATTATATCTGCAAGAGCACTAAACAAGAAAGAGCGCAGTGGTGACTGAACAACGAGGCTGCACGCATAAGAAATAGAGACAAAAAATTAATGAATTCCCGGGATGGATGCATTGTGCGCCTGGTCCTGCAGGGAGAGATCCCCCATATGACTTGCTCACAGGGATCAGCAAAAAGCCACATGCGAGCAGATTTTGATAATCCATGTATCAACCGGAGCAGCCTAATAGCCTTTTCATTGTGTTTCAAATGATTTATGTTGATTGTAATCCATGCCATGGTGACCTTCACACAAACAACAACAAGAAGATAAGCTTAAGTGTAATGAGCAGTTTACATGAGTGTTTACTCCAGCGGCATCAAGTAACTCAAGAATACAGTAAAATATAATTTATTACGTTTTTGCAATACCATTAACTAAAGTGAGACCCATGTTTGCATTCTGCATTAGGCAGTTCTGCCAAAATCCATTAAAAACAGCCCAGAAAGCTGTATTGACATATAATAAAATGTTGTGTCTACTGCGATTTATCCTGAAAAAAGACTGTAGCTGCTTTCTCTCTTCCATCACATTGATTATAATTCTAGTAGCGATGGACAAACAAAGCAAAACATAAAGCTGAGAGGGACATACAACTTGCAGCAATTGTGGCAGAATGAAATGATCTTCCTCATGTTGAGAATGTGAAGTTAAAACGACAATAAGTTGTTAATTAAAATGTTGGACTGTTCTGTGGAGTTTGAAACAGAGGGAGACGGTTACTTCCTGATATTCACTAAAGGTCAAAAGGCGTTTGGAAGACAAAGACATGTATGGGAAAGAGACATGTGGCATAGCGTAACGTGAAGGAATCTGAGTTGATCTTTCATTTTAACACCTAAGATGAAGAGATAACAGCAACTGCAGCCACGTCCTCTCACTTCCCGTCACACAGTAATGCTCTCCTTAAACGTACTTACACCAGCTGACAGTAAACAGTTGGGCAAGCCAAGGGGACTGATATTTCCACAAACAACTGGAACCTGTTCATCAAAATGGCGCAGCATAGCAAAGACTAACCAGATGTCATATCAGCAGGGGTTTCACCAGCTAAATAATGATTGATTTCATCTTGCAATATACTGGCAGCATCAATGCCTCAACTAAAGATACTATTTTTATCACACAGTGTGTGTGTATTATTATCTTATTTTTGAAGCTGGGATAACTGTCCGGGTTACAGCTCTGTGGTGCCCTACATCAGAGATTAGCCCTGTCCATCACTGGGTTGCCTGGGGACAGATGAAGCTTCAGAGTGTGCAGGGGGAAAAGAGGATGAGTAGAAGAGCAGCAGCACTCAGACAGACCTTCAGAAAGGAAAAAAGGACATTTGAGCAACAGGAATCCAAATCTCAGAACCGCACCAAACAGAGACTCTGCCATTGATATGTTGCTACCTTCAATTCTTTCTTAGAACCACAGATACAGACAGATGCCAATTACATAACAGACTTGGGTGTGAGTGGCTTAAGTAGGCTACTGTGATATTTTTGTGAGTGGGAGTAAAGTGAGGATAAGAGGTGAATGATGAATCGTGCATTATTGTGTGGCGTCTGATCCATGTGAATCTATCTTGTAAGTCTCTCTCACCTATTCAAAGAATGAAAGAGGGAGGGGGGTACTTGTGCTCCATCTCATCTTTTATAAAATATTCTCCATCTGGCTGGGAGGATTTGTTGCCACAATTCAACACAGCCCCGCCATGAAACCAGCGCAGACAATATTTCACACTCTCCCATAATTTGCCACTAAATGAGGCCATAATGAATCCCAGTGATGTATGACCCCATAACAGTTCACGCAGGAATCCCCTGATTAACTATGACCTAACATGACTCGCAGCATCATTAGAAAGGCCTTAATCTGCATCCAACTCAGGTATGTGAAATGATGTATGGAAATGAAGACATTTATGTCCCCAGTGGATTTTTATATGTAAGATGTGTAACTGAGAAATACCTCATGATGTAAATTCTAAGCTGTGCATGTTCACGGTGAGAGGATCGGTCGGTGTCACCAGGTGACACAGCCAGCAGCACTTACCGGTTTATATCGTGAGATCATTTCTTCAGCGGGGTATCACTGGCTCCAAAAAAACACTCTTCAACGCTGTCACATCAGTCGCTGGGATGTAAAAAAAAAGAGAAAGGGCTCAAGTCTCCCAAATTGCAGTCTCTCATGTGTTTGGAGTGCAGCCGACTTCTTGCCGTCCCACTTGTGTTTGACCATCGAACCGCAGGCGGTGGTTTAAGGGTGGAGGCAGGGAGCTGTCCACGGTGCTGAACCCGGGTACCGATTAGGAGGAGGAGGAGGAAGAGGAGGATCTTCCCTCCACCTTTGGTCTTTGTCATAAAACGCCGATCCGTGTGAACCGCTGAACCAAACACACCACAGCGGTCGATGCAACGCTGAAACTCGCAGCAGACAGCAGCCACGTATGTCATCATGGACCCAGATTACTGCACAGAGCGGTTATATAAACAGTGAAGCACATCAACACACGTTACTTTACACGCATTGTTCGGCTTTTCTGTTTTATTTTTTATTGAACACGGTTAAATCTTACTCCGTTTATCCTGATCCAGGCCTAGCATAAGACATTCAAGTTTATTAAAAAGCAGAATTATGAACACAGATGGGGATCTCTCGTTGAGCGTGTAGCTTGATATTCAAGGAGCACTACTGCCCCCTGTGGACATTTAATCACAAAGCAGCGTGGCTCCTCGTGCTTGAAGTAAATCGATGCAGAACTGGTGAAAACAGCAGATGGAGAAGGTGAAGAAAAAGTGAGCAACTTTGTTTACCTCAAACCCTTACAGGATATTGTTTGTCCACCTTTAAAACAACCTAAAATTGGAAAATCCATTTCAAATGTTTAAATTGTGTCAGTCACAATCTGATCTAGCCTAATTTCTACATGGTAGCAAAAGTCCTACGGCATTGGCTGGCTGGTAAATTGATACTAGAGAGTAAATAAGCACCTTTAAAAGCACCCATCTACACTATATGTTTTTTTTATATGCCACTTTGTGCTAATAGTGTTGGCTGTTTGCCTTACGACAATCACTAACTGCATTTCTTATTTTCAGTGTCAATAATGTAATGTTAACAACAAACAACAAAGCAGACGGAGCAGAAACTCAGTTCTGTGAGTGTGAGCAGTCCTTTATTAGGGTTTGAAAAGGCAGATTAGAGAGCTGCTATTGATTACAATTTGCTTTAACTTGCCCTTTTGTTGTTATACTGACTGGTGAGACACACGTCTCAAGGGAATGATTAGCATGGCCATGCATCGCTACATGAGGTCAACCAATGAGACTTGACAGAGGTGATGATTACTGAAGATGAATGAATATTGACTGGATCATCCTTTAACAAACCAAGACAGAGGAGAATGCTTATTGACCGCATAGTGTCAATAAATACACAAAAGGCTTAATTCTCAAAGAGCCTTTTGTCCTGCTAGGTAAAAACTAAATACCATCTTCAGATTTTTTTTAATTGTTTTTCTTACAGGTGAATGTGAAAATGCAGAGGAAACGGAGTTATGTTATTGTGATTAAGAAGGCAGTGAGTCCTGAAGGAATCGTCAGCAATGAAAACTTGTTCTTAAATCAGTCTGGTTTTCTTGGCAGGCTGCAGACTAGAAGAACGTCCTGCAGGAGAAGAAAGAAGAATTAATTAAAAATGTTGTACTTTGTTAACTGGACTGCTAAGAAATGTATGCATTAGAAAAACACTTTTTATATACCATGCTTGCTTCAGTTACTGCCCATTAAACGCAACATACCAACACGCATGCAGGTGAGTTTTAGAAACACAAGGTAATCAGGGCTTAAACTGTCCTTAAATGTCTTTTTTTGACTGAGGAATTGAAACCGCAAAACCCACTTTTGTTTTTAAACTCTAAATCTCAGAAAGAACCCTGATCAAACCCTGGGAGAATGTCATTTGTTTACTGTAGCAGAGGAGAAAGCCTTGCCACAGTACCGCCCAGTGTCACTTAATGTCTATGTATGTCAGAAACATGTAACAGTGCTGTGGAACAACATCAATCAGAACAACTGCTGAAGGCTGGCAGGAGTCCTAGACTGTTGAGCGTCCATGACCTGGCGACGTTGCACAATACTACAGAGGCCACACATATACATGCACATATACACATATATATATACATACATACACACACACAGCTCACTTGGTGTGGATTTGGCAGATATATGGTGGGATGGGTCACTGATTGCATTAGTTTGTCTTCACCCAAATAGCATGGCTGTATTGTTGTGGAGCACATGCTTCAGCAATAAAGAAACATCGCCACGAGGCATCACACTGTTCTGTATAGGCCGTATACATTTACTGTCATGCTAGCCTTTCATGGAAATAGCCAATCTGTAACGGCAATACATACATTTGACAGTTTGATAAAGATGAGGGGAAGAAATACCAAAATGCTCTGCTTGTTTTGTTTTCTTCTGATTGACAGGGAGACTGTCACATGTGCTTAAGAAAAAAAAAAAAGGGACGCAAACAAAAACAAGTGCCACACCAAACCTCCCCTCTGAGACGTGCAGGGAGGAGGAGGAGGTTTGAAGACTAAGTTGGTTACCAGGACAAGGGTGAGGTGGCTACTGGTGAAGGAGGTAGCCATGTCTGTACAGTGTTGCACTGCCTTCAAACACCTTTCTGTTCACAGTGGGACTGACTGATGCTGACTTAGGACTGCATACACGTGCGCGCACACACACACACACACACACACACACACACACACACACACACACACACACACACACACACACACACACCCCACACAGAGAGTAACGCCTTAATCAGCACAAAAAAGATTCAA
>JAVQJD010046699.1:0-49284 GCA_036023655.1 Nannoperca australis | reverse complement strand
GAGCTTTCTGTTGTGTGTGTGTGTGTGATTTAATAAACTATATCTCTCTCTCTCTCTCTCTCTCTCTCTCTCTCTCTCTCTCTCTCTCTCTCTCTCTCTCTCTCTCTCTCTCTCTCTCTCTTTCCTTCTCTGTCTGTCTGTCTGTCTCTATTCACACTGTGCAGACCAGAATGAGTGCAAGGAGTTTGGGAGCTCAGTGTGTGGTACCTGGCGCTGCGAGAACACCATCGGCTCCTATCGGTGCTTCATGGGCTGCCAGCCTGGCCTCGAGGGAGAAGACACCACAGACTGCGGTGAGTAGACAAACCGTGTATAGTTAAAAGACTAACCCAAACAATTATGTTAGGAAAAAACAGGCAGATTGTAGACTAGCTGTAGGCTGAAGCATTGTATGGACCCACCTATTTTTGTACCATACAAGTACCATAATGCAATCAATTTATCATTTGGGCTGTAGCTAGAGATCAGGGAGGGACTCAACACTCTACATACTCTTCAGGACTCTCCCTCTGTGCATAGATAATGATATCTGTTTGGCATGCAGACACAAAGAGGCTCATGTGAATCAAAAGCTATCAGGTACTCGAGGTCGTCCCGCTCAAGAGACAATGGGGCAGATGAAGAGAAGTGGCCCCTGAAATTGGGGCAAGAGGAGTGCACTGTCATTGGAGGCGGTGTGTGTGGCCAGCAGCTGATAATGGTCTCCTCTTCAGGACAATGAAGATAATGGAGTGCTTCTGGCAGAGACACAAGGTGGAACCTGATCACTGCTGTTCTTCTTTTGAGAGGGGATGGGTCTGTCAGGCCCTTACTTCTTTTTATCCCCCCTATGGAGGAGCCCGGTCACCTGGGTTGATTGGCTAGGTTTGTACTCATGCTACATCTGGGCCAACAGCTGGCCAACAATAATGGACACATGTCCATGACCTCCAGAATACATGAAGCCTTCTGTGTTTACTGGCAGGATTAGACACCTGGGGCTTGAGATATCAATGTGGCTTGTTGCACAACGATTTGAGTTTATCACTCAATTTGTAGCGCTGTGTTGCTTGTCTTTGTTGCTCTCATAGCACCATAAAACAACAAGTCTGGTTTATGAGACAAAAACAAAAGGCCAAATATTTTCCTCATATTAAGACAGACTCCAAACAGTCATCGAAGAGTGACAGGCGAAGAGGGAAAAGCAGACTGAGAGCATCAGAATGGAATGATGTTTTGGACTCCAGATGGAAATTGTGGGTGTTTGCGGGTGATTGTGTGTGTATGTCAGTGCGAGTGAGTGTGTGTATGCGCATGTGGTAAAATGTGGGGTTTTGCATCCTCGCTTGTGTGTTTGTGTTAGAGAAAGAGAACCAGAGACTGTAACCGTTGTAGAGATGCACTCGGGTTGCACTGCGGCTTCACAAATTCTCATGACCCTGAGTTTTTATTGGACTATCAACAGATGGAGATCAGGGGAGAATATGCTGCTTGCAGTGCTGATCAGTGACAGATCAGACCTCCGCCCCCTCCATCACCATGATCCTGGCTACGTGTGGCTGCCTCCTCACTGCAACTTTATGATGTTGTGTGTCTGGCACCAGCTGGAGAGTGCAAGGGGCAGATTGAAACCAGCTGCTCACCTCTGTGTCAGAGTCAAAACACTGTTAAGCGGCTCATATAGGTTCAAATCAGTGTAGTCTTGATTTAAATATACATCTCTGGTAACTGTGTTAGGGGCTAATGACTTCCTCTGCCATGTTATATGCTAAAAGTTCCGTAGAGGAATCTTTAGGTGGGATCTGATTGGAAAACCTTCACATTGTCCCCTATGGTGCCACAAAACTCCCAGTTCAACTGAATGGTGCCCAGTTCTGACCGCGTCTGACCATCTTTCCCCTGTTGCTATGTTGTGACACCAGCTGTATGTGTTTTCATTAGACCCCACAACAAACACTTGCACAGCTCAGCGTTGACTTACAGTCCCAGTTTGAGAACCAAGCCCTCTCACCCTCAGAAGCCCAGCACTACTCACAATAGTGGCTTGTTTCACCTCACGATGGGAAGTTGTGGGAGATGCTGCCGTCACCCCAATAAAAGTCCAGGGAGAGAGCTCAATTACTCCGGGGCATTTTTGTCTGCTTGTAAAAATCATCAAATATTTAAGAAGAGGCCAGACGCTGTAATTTGCAGTTTCTGTGAGGGGCGTTGTTTTATTTTTACTCACCAGCCTTCAAGGAGCAGTGGTTGTCTTTGGCTCTACTCGCAGCACTCATTTAGATTTAGAGGCCGTGATACAAAAAGGAAAATCACGTCACCTGCAACTTTGCTATGAGGGCTGTACTCAGCTCCCATAATGTTGTACACAGAGCTCCTTTGGGCATGTGAAAAAGGGCACTGTGTGTCATTGTTTTTTAGCTTCAATTCACCATCATGCTTGTAAATTCCCTCCAGCTATGCCTTGTCTTTAATAAGGCTTGCCCAAGAGCGGAAATTGTCTGTGGTCAAATTCTTGCCAACCTCCCACCCCTTTAAACGTATAGAAATCTAAAGACTTAACCATGTGTGTGATCGCCCATGCTTTTGTGCAGATGTGAGATGATGAAGTACACACAATATGATTTTACCTCCATTGTAGTTACCCCAAAATGGATTGTAGGAGCACAAAAACATGCTTCCCTGAAAACAAATACCTTCCCATCCTTGCCCAGTCACGTGTGAAATAACCTCTGCATATGGGTCCAATCAGACATGGGGTCGCCCAGAGAATGTGGTAGAAGTGTGGGCTGCAGAGGGTGAGCCAACAGTCACTGATGCCTATATTCCTGTTGTCTGCCACCATGTGCTCCAGATTAACACATGGCACAACGTCCCAAACTTAACTCCCCCTCCTTAATCCCCCAATCACTGCATCACCAGATCCAGGAAGCAGGTCCTTCTGGGTCAGACCATTACGACAGGTGCTTGATGGGCCAGGTTGCCCCTTAAGCTCAGCTCCTCCTATCTCAACTAAACTCCTCACCCTCCTCCTTGCCTCAATTCTGAGCACATACAGCTCTGCACGTGTCCTGATGTAACTGATTATTACATGGAAAGATGTCCTGCTGGTTATCTCATTTTGTATTATTCGCCTTTTCCCACAAACCATTAGCATTACCTGCCCTATTACCATTATTGGATGACAGATCTAAATGTCTGGTCAAGTAATGCTGCCACTCAAACACAACCAGGGTCAGATACACAGAAAACAAAAACCATTAAAATTGTTTTGGTCTCGATGTTCTCATTTCTTCCCAAGATGATACTTTGATTGCATCTCATCACAACATGTGGTTTGCAACAGATTTTGTTCCATGTTACACATGAATGAAAAGTCGCCTGCAGACACTGATTATTTCATATATTAGCAGAAAGCTTTCACCGCCTTCTTCCCAGACCTCCCAGCTGGCGGCCGCTGTCATTCCAACATTCCAAGCTCTACTTAAGCTCTTCACACTTGAGAAAATGTTCCTCAAACCCTGATATACAATACTTTTCATCTTACTCTGTGAATACTCTTCATTGATCTGTGGGAATATTATTCCCAAAAATATATTTTTCAATTACATGCAATATGCTACACTATCCAGAAAATTTCACCACTTCTTCACCAGTTTGGCATTCTCAATCCACAGCTGCAAAATGCAAATCCAGCGAGTTGGCGTTTTTCAGTATGACTCCGTTCATTCTCCCTCTATTATCTTGCAGCCATTTGAGCCCACAAGTCTATTCTAGCAATTTAGGTCATTTTTTTTAGCATTTCCTGTAAAAGGTTTTACAAAGGCAATTTTGTCTCTTCGGTTTTATTAGCTTGTGGGAGCCCCTGTCTCTGACCCCAGAGGCATGTTAGAGAAGTGGCCAAGTCAGGACAGGAACACTGACAGAGGACTTGTCCCCCAGCAAGCCTGAGAAAGTAGTTGTCTGTGTCGGAGGGGAAGGTGGGGCCCTGGCCAAGCGTTCTGTTCAAATCAAATGGCTTTTGGCTTCTCTAGCTCACTTTCTTCTTTTCTTCAGTTGATACAGCCTATATGTGTGCTCAGAAGCTAAATAAAACTGGTTTAGACAACATATAAATGTGCTTTTCAGTCCATAAAACATTTTGTTTTTAACATCTGAGGTGACACTGGACTTTTTGTCTTTTCTGGTGTTAGTAGCAAACTGTTTTGTGGAACTGATAATTCAAATATTCAAGTTGTTGTGATTTTTTTCCTTGCATTTTTCCCTGTATTTGTAATAGGGCTTCCTGTTTTCTACAACGTGTCATCAGTCCAGTGGAGTTTCTGTTAGTCATGGAAACTTTAATAGGACTGGTCATAGAGGGTTGTTATGTAACATAAAACAACAAAAATCTAATCATGCCTGCGATTGAACAGACATAGTGGTGTGTCCTCAAATTTCATCAGTGCAGTTCATATCAAGCCAGAGGCCTGTCCGTCCTGATGTTTCCAACTTAATGACTTGCAGAAAACATGCAAGCACTGACTCTCAGACTGAGGAGTTTTTGCTGACTTAGATGTTTTTTATTTCTAAATTGAGAAAGATATCTATCATGAGTTGCTGAACAAAATGCTGATAAGCTTATCTTCACAAAGAGGCTAGACCGACCCAAAGATTGGAACAGATGGATGGGAAATTTTGTTGGGCTGTTTATGCTCTTTAGAACATGTAAACAAAGGCTATGGAAAGTTATGTCACAAGACTCGCTAAAAATACAGTTAACAAGTTAACACACCAGTAGCAAGCCAAACTGGCCAGAGAACACATTCACGTGACTGAAATGTGATCATTAAACTCTCAGATTGTTTTTTAACAATTATAATCAGACTTGTCTTCCAGCAGTATCAGTCACTGGCGTCTCTGCTATACTCGAGACGCCAAGAAATACTAAATCATGTATGTAAGGAATTGCTAACAAATGTTGCTTTTAAACAGCGAGTGGCAGGGAATCTGCACTGCTGTTACATGCTCCAGTGTTAACAGTCAAAACCTCCATGTCTCTCTCTCTCTCTCTCTCTCTCTCTCTCTCTCTCTCTCTCTCTCTCTCTCTCTCTCTCTCTCTCTCTCTCTCACACAGACACACACACACTCTCACATATAGCACATAGTCTCTCCACCTGTTTTATTAAACGTGTTTCATGATTTATTGCCATGCAAACAACCAACTACTGTAGGCTTTGCTCAGAATCCTTCCATTGTACAAGTGTTGCATCAAAGGAGATTTACAGCTGACACATACAAATGTTTTATAACAAGTTCATTGATTAGGATGGAAAGCGACTCCTGTCAGAAGGCTGTCAAAAAATCTCTTCATGCCAAACCTGAATGCTCTGCCATCTTTCTCCAACTGCTTGTAAAGTGTCTGGGTGAATGCTGAACGCTGGCTGCAGGCTGTAAACTCCTCCGTCTCTTACATTTTGCCAGCATCCCAGTGACCTAAGCGTCACTTCTCACTCCAGCGACACAAGCAACAAACATTCACTTGCAGTTTTCCAGATCCACCCTGCACTCAGCTTCACTGTGTTGATGCAGAGAGAAAGTCCCCCTGAATTAATTTACCAACACCAGAGTTTGAAAAGTCTTTTAATGAATTGTCCAACCTGTACACCGTTCCTGACATGTTGTGAAGGCAGTGATTTCTGTTGTTTTTGTATGTTCAAAATGTTGATGTTTATTTTGGAAATGCAGTGCTGTGTTTGCCGATGCAGTATTAAAGTCCATTGTGCAGAGCAACACTGTAAATATTAATGTTGTGCTCACCTCTCTGCGTGCTCTCGCCCTGCAGATATTGATGAGTGTGTCAATGAAACCATCTGTGGGAACCACGGCTTCTGCGAGAACACAGATGGCTCCTTTCGCTGCCAGTGTGACCAAGGCTACACCAATCCGCCAGCAGATATGAGCAAATGTGTTGGTCAGTAACTGCTCTCCAATAAATAGTCACTGTACATTACTGATTTAAATATAAGTGTGGTGATATGTTTTTCTAAAAATCCTAAGAAAAGACCACAACCAACAACAAATTGATCCTACTAACAAGTATTTCCTGTGTAGCCAAATCCTGATGGAAGTTATTCCTCTGCACTTTAGAACTCCATTGTTGTTCAGAAACTATTAAAAACACAATAATTGAGCTACACTATTGCATTTGGTGACATCATCCTTCATTACAATGAACATGGACACTGTAGTTTATTTTGAGTCAATCCCACATACACCGTCCTTCTGCTGTAAATGCTCACAAGAGCACCAAATTTGTGTAAATTTGCATCTGAAAATAGTCCCCAACGAATGCTCTATTTACACCTGTTTGAGTAACGTTTGGTTAAAACTACAGTGCCCAGCCGCTTGAGGAAACATTTAAAATTAAAGTATATATTTTTGAGTCATTTGGTTTTTTACATCTTCATTAGGAACCAATAGGCTTGGGGCTGAAAGCCAACATCATCAGCCACAGTACAAACACAGTGTTGGTTACAGTCTATTCATGGGATTTATTGAAAATGCAAAAAACTCATGATAGGCTTATCTTTTAATTATTGTGTCAGACTGCGAATACTGTTTGGTCACTTTTATTGAGCAAATTTGAACAACTTTCAGCATTTTGTATATAAAGAGAGGAACTGACTTGTTAAAGTGCATAAAAAAATGTTGAATTAATAGGGAAATCACTACAATGACATCTATGCATCAATAATAAACGTGATGATTTCAGCTGTATATGAGTTACTCCAACATCGAGATGATAAAGATTATTTTGTGTGACCTTGCCTCGACCTTGTTGAGCGCATGCCTGTTTGTACGTGCCTGATCCTTTGACTGACCTCCTCTGCTGTCTTTCTCAGATGTGAACGAGTGTGAGATGAGCCTGGCGCTGTGCGGGGAGGCCCTGTGTGAGAACTTCGATGGCAGCTTCCTGTGCATCTGCCCCAACGACAATGAGGAATTTGATCCCATCACCAGCCAGTGCCGCTCCCTGGGTAATAGAGCAGGACAAGCACTCTCAGCGACTCACAGGACTTAATTCTCCATCCCATCATTGGGAGACGGAGTTTTCCCTGATTTAATGAGCCATTTCTCATTATCCAAACAACAAGGGTGACGAGGTGGACATGACTTACTCCACCTCTCTTAGAGTATCTTTTGACCCGGCTGTTTCCATTTGTTTTATAGGCTAGGGTTATGGTTGGGCAGGCTACAAACATTTGTATTAGCCTAATCCCTCAAATGAATGATGAAGTAATTTCTTTAGTAGAGCCAAGTAAATACCCCAAGGGCCTTGTTACTGCAAACCCATTTCCTCACCAAGACAAACAGCATTAAGGTGTAGCTATTGGCCATTAGCTCTAAAGACACATTGCTGTCTTCCGTGCTAAAATGATCTTAAGTGCAGAGGTTACAGAAATGCAATGTGTTGCAATTTCAGAATGACAGAAAAGGCCTTTTGATTCATGGAAATACCATCACATCTCCAGCTTGATAGGCATATGTGTACACGAATTGGGGCGTATTTACATTATTAAGCAGGGCGCCCTCAGCAGGGATGTTGTTTCTTCTGCCTGGGCACTAAACCCCAGCTATGCCTTTGTGTACCTTTTTGCCACATTCCGCTGTTTGCTTTTGACGTGTGTTAATCAATCATGTGAGAGTGAATGGTGTGTTGACTCACATGCCAGTGTTTCCATTTGGCTAAGCCGGCAGCTTAACGGTGAAATGCCTGAGCCCATGCCTTTGGACAAATGAGCACGCTCAGCAGTGGCAGGCGAGAGTAATGCACTACCTGCTGGAGGCATGTGGACACATTCTGACGGATGAAGAGTGGAGGTCACCTGACTCTGTTACTGTGTAGCATCTACAGTAACTTTAAGTACTGGGAGGTCCCTTCTCAATAGTAAGATTTGAGTTCAAGCTGTTCTATCAGTGAGCGTTTGTCATCTTGTTTTACATGCCTACCTCCTCCCACAGGTGCTTCTCTGTAGCTAATCTTGACCTCTGACCTCCCTGCTTTTTTTGTTCATCTACAGCTGATATTGATCCTAAACCCGCTGCTCAGGTCCCTCCGTCCACTCCCTCAGCTGAGGAGAGGAAAGAGTGTTACTATAACTTGAATGACGCCAACTTCTGCGAAAACGTCTTGTCTCGCAACACCACCAAACAGGAGTGCTGCTGCACGGTGGGGGCCGGCTGGGGGGACAACTGCGAGATCCACGCCTGTCCTGCTCCAGGAAGAGGTAAAACAAGAGGCTGTACTAACACTTTATCAGAAGGAAGTGGATTTTTTCAGTACATTATTTTATGTGATTGGCATTTTTTGTTGTCTTTTTGCATCTTCTCTTTCACTAATGATGCCAGTCTTATTTTCCAGATGATTATAACCAGTTGTGCCCTCATGGCAGTGGATTATTACCCGTGCCTGTTTCCTCTACACAGAGTCTGGGAGAGCAGCGACCTTACATAGGTAATCTCTCACTCTCATACACACTAACTTATTTTATTGATATTTTCTGAGCTTTTATAGCTTCCCTTCACACAAAACTTTACATTGGCACGGAAAGCTGCGATGTCAGGCTGTTTTATTTCCACCTGTGTAAACTCTGAAAGCCAGTTAGACAGACATAATCCCTCGTCACATTTAGGAGGCTGTCTCTACAGCTAGCTAAGGCTTAATGGGATACCTGCATGCATACCTGACTAATTACTGTAACATAGTTTCTCCAGACAACTTCTTACCAGTTGAGTAAATAACCATTCCTGCTGGGAAATTGTGGTAAGGTTTTGACTGTTGTTACTTTCCATCTCATTTATGTAATACGAAGGTGTAAATCTTTCTCTCCCCTCAGATCCAAATGAGTGTGAAATGTTTGGATCAGAAATCTGTAAGAATGGACACTGTTCCAATCTCTTTTCTACCTATACCTGCTACTGTCGCTCTGGCTTCTACTATGACAACATCCGGCTAGAGTGTGTGGGTAAGAAATGTCATCTTTCTTTAGTTTTTACTATTTGAAAACAACCCTGTTACAATAACAAATAATGGGATACTGGGATGTATAGGTATTTCATAAAATGGAACCATATTCAAGATGATTGGTCACTTACATGTCTCATGACAGTGTTTTGGCTGCTCTTATGAAAACCACATTTCCCATAAACCTCAATGTTTTCAGTCTACATTTAGATTTTGCACTCCACTTGAGCACTTTATACTGAACATATATGTATTATAAACGGCTTCCAAGGCTACAGATCTTTTAATCTTATGTATCTTCCAGTTTGTGTAATGCAATGTGTTAAAATGTCAGGAGTTTTTTATTGATGAATAAAATGCTTTATTATGCACCTATATCATTTTAAAGATTTTTGAATGACCATTTCTTCATATTGTAATGCCCCTCTTTGTAAATGTGTTTTTAGATTATGATGAGTGTGCATTCGGAAATGCCTGTGAGGATGGAGCGTGTGTGAACACAGCCGGGTCTTTCAACTGTTTCTGCAGTCCCCCATTAGTCCTGGACAGCACGCGCCGACGCTGCACTGGCCTCAACACCACAGAAGGTTGTTAAAATGTTTCACATGTTTCTTATATTTATCAGGTAGTTCTAAAAGCTTAAGAGTAGACACACACAACTGAGCTGATCCATTGATTAATCAATTTCTTAAACAAAGCAAAAAGAATTGGCAAAAATGTTGATAACCGAGTAATCTGAACAATTTTTTAAGTAAAAGTGATTTACATTCTTTGGTTCTAGCTTCTAAATTGTGAGGATTTGTTTTGCAATATGTTACACCAGGCTTAGCCAGTTTCAGAAAGCAGAAGTAAACAATAGTACGGCTAATGTAAACCACCATCAGCGCTTTGCATTGTGGACACAGTAGAAGCAGAATCAGAATCAGGTTTATTGACAAATAGGTTTACACATACAAGGAATTTGTTTTGTTTTGTTTTGTTTAGGCGAAGTAGACTGGTCCAATGCATACTGGAAATATTTTCCAAATCAGAATGACATCTGGGTATTTTTGACATTCTGCAGATTTAGCTTGTGTTTGCACGTTGTATACAGCATGCTACATTTTGGCCAAATCAGCACATGCTGTTGGTATAGAAGGCAGATTTGAGTACAGCCAGAGTCTTTATTCTCCCAGGTGGGGACATTTGTTTTCAGAATCTGCACATGTACATGTCTCACAAGAGAAGCAGACAGATACATGAAACAAATATGGTGGACACGTGGACATAACAACAGGAAGTGGGAAACAACAAGGAGTGCTCTGAGTTTACAGAGTTTGTGGGTACCAGTGGTGTGCTGATGAAAACTGAGTTTATTATCTATAATGAGATATTTGAATACTTTAACCCTTTTGTTGGGGATGGAGGTGAGGTTCAGTCCAGAACTTAGAGAGTTTTCAGTGCAGTGGACGATTTTAATGGACAGTTTGGAACCACAGACTGAGATTTAGGTAATGTAGACAGCTGTATCTTTAGTTTATGTTTTTTCCCTGCCTCAATCCCTCATCATTCTCCCTCCCAGAAACTCTAGAGCCTGATCATGACGTGCACATGGATATTTGCTGGCAGCGTCTGGAGGGCGACAATATGTGTTCAGAACCCCTCCAGGGACGCAGAACTACATACACTGAATGCTGCTGCCTGTACGGCATCGCCTGGAGTGGACAGTGTGCCTTCTGTCCCAGGAGAGACTCTGGTGAGAAGCAGGATGCACATAATCCCTGTCTTTATATTAACACAGTTCTTAATATCCAAAATATAACTCCCCTTCCTGTGTGCTGCTGTATTCAGAGGACTACGCAATAATGTGCAACCTGCCTCGGAGAGGAAGTTCAGACAGTCTGCGAGAGCGGCCAGGATATGAGTACGGTGTTGACGGGCCAGAGGATCCTGTGGAGCCTTTTGTTCCTCCATACTTTGACAGTTATGGCAACCCTGCGGGACCCTATGACAATTCTGAGAGTGTTCCTCTCTTCAACGACAATGACTACAGCATTCAAAACCCACCTATCCGTGTACCCATTCCACGACCCCGGGAGCATCTGCCACGACCAGTGGATCCCTATGCTGGTGGGTATATGCATCCTTCTCAGACAAGGGCACACTGTAAGGTTTAGTTGGAGCATTTGTGTTTAATATACATTATTCTACTGTAATGCAGTGGTAAATAAAATGTGTGTGAATTGTGAGCTTCAGCAACTGACAATCATAATGCAAAAAGAATTACCAATATTTGTTCCCTAAAGACCGCTCAAAACTGACCAGTACTCGTCAGTAGCACTAGCTTAATGGAAAATTACAACATTAAGAGTACAACCTTGCATTCAAATGTTGATTTAAGCAATAATATAAGAGGATGACCATTACTGTAAAGGGGCTATAATCAATATTTGTATAATAACATGGTGTAAAATGACATTGTAAAAACAGGTAATGTGAAAAAGGTCATTTGTAGTTATGAAGACACAGAGATTGATCACCCAAATCTGCTTTAGTTTATTCTCATTGTTTAGTTGCTGCCACCAAGTGGCCAAAAACGTCTGTGTTTGCAGGTTTAAGATTTAATTCAGCAGTTGGGCTAATTCATTTACAGTTTTGTTGAGTAGTTTAGCACAATATTTTTCTCAGCTCAGTAAATGTGTCTTAATCTTTTGTTCATCTATAATAAATATTAACTATATAGTTTACTGTATTTATAAGAGCATAAATAAAGAAAGGTGAACAGACTTTTTTAATAATAACACATGTTTAACATGTTTCTGTGTCCAATCAGAACGCTACGATGGCTTCGAGGGTCTCCGAGCGGAGGAATGTGGAATTCTGAACGGGTGTGAAAATGGCCGCTGCGTTCGTGTGCGGGAAGGTTATACCTGCGACTGCTTTGACGGTTATGAATTTGACCTAAACAAGATGGCCTGTATAGGTGAGTTCTTTCCCCAGCTTTTATGTCTTCCTCAACAGACCACCCACATTTAGACTCTCTTTTCCAAGTGAAAATGTTCAGGGACTTGCTAGAGTCAATAGGGAATCAATCACCGTTTAATCTGGTTTCAAAATGTGGTGTTGAGTCTTGAAATCAAACCGCGGTAAGCTCTCCCTTCAGGTTTAAGTCTTCTGGAGCCAGGTCTTGGATTAATTTCAGTGAGGTAACTCTTCATGCAGTATATCATCAAGCTCAAGGAGAAGCTTTGAATTTAACAACCTTGCATTAATTTATATTTTATGGGAAACTAATGAAAGCCGTGTACTCCTCAAAACCACTGTGTGTTACCCTTTGGTCTGAAATTCCCCAGTCACACACTGCCAAGAGTAAAAGGAGGCCTTGAATCTTAGCCACTCTGTGTATTACATAGGATATAATATCTTTTAAGTGTACTTTGTTTGTTTTGTAAGAAAGTGAGACTGTCTTGTAATGAAATGCTATGATTGCAATATTCTGTCTGCACACGAGCTTATCAGTTCCAAGGCCCGACGTTTTTCCAAGTAAAGTGATTGAAAACCAGCACTGTGGAAACGTGGGAGCTGTGCAACTCATGCCATGCCTTCTCTTATAAATATCACCACTAGCGACTCCCCAGAAGAACATGACATAAACAGAAGGAGGGTCATTTGAGATTGACCGCTATGAAATGACAATCAGACCTCCCATGCTGAAGAAGGGAAAGAACAATCAGTCCAAGGCCAAAAGGAAACATAATCCAATGCATTGTTAATTTGACCATCATTCTGAACACTTCAGTGATCAAGATGGCTGGAAATTCGAGTTCAGATCCTATCCAGCCGACACGCAACATGACGGCATGTTTGATTAAAGATATACAAGATGGGAAATTATACAACATATCATTGGTGTTGAGTGAAAACCTTGTACCCCCAAATGTGAACTTTGGTGGAACAAATTAAAACACATTTGTTTATTGCTCACAAGAATTGCATAATGTTTTCAACAACCCCCCCCCCCCCATGTTTGGCAAGCTCAACAGCTACTAAATAAACTTTAAGGTGAGGTTGTTTCGTCAGCTGCTTTTTCCAAGGTCAAGAATGAACTTTCAATCTCAAATTTAAAATACAGAAATCACCTAAATTAGAGTTAAGAAGATTGCATTAGCTACAAGAAAGGATATAAAGGAAATAAGGAAAGGAAGAAAGGAGGGTTGGAGTAATAAAGGAAGGAAGGAAGCAAGTAGGGAGGGAGGAAGAAAGTAAGGAAGGAAGCAAAGTGAAAGTAAAATCAGAAGTATGAACAGCTTTACATTTTTTGTTGTTAGCTGTATAGTTTCCTGCCACTCCGCAGCAGATGTGGCGCAGGCAGCTGTTCCTTTTGTGAAATCTCCCCACGGACTAACTCATCATGTCTCCTTCTCCTGCAGACATTAATGAGTGTGAGGACATCAGCGACAAGGTGCCCTTGTGTCAGAACGGGAAGTGCACCAACACAGAGGGATCCTACAAGTGCACCTGTTTGCCAGGCTTCGTGGCCTCTGCCAAGCCACACGAGTGCATCCCAGCGATCCCAGTGCCTGGCCTTGGGGAGGCAGGAAACTGAGACAGCGACTGTTGGAGCACTGGCTTTTCCTGCTCCCTCAAAGACCACCTTACACCCCTCTGCCCTTCCCCAGAGGGCCTGGCACTAAACCTCCAACAGTAACGCAGACACGTCCAAACTCATTTCCCTACATGCACCGACACAAACACATACACACAAAAGTACACACACTTCCATTCAGCTTAGAACACATTCAGACCCCCCTCATACACATTCAAGAGGACCAGGAATTTTGCAGTGAATGTATTACATGGGATTTAGTATTCACCAGATATCCATTTGCCTTAAAGGGATTTTGAGGACTGATCATTTTTATTCAGTAACCCCAGGCAATTTGATATGCACATATGTTTTCCAAACATATTTTCTCTGTCACTTTTTGTTGTTGTTATTTATTTCATTTACCTGACGGGCCTCTAAGAAAGCAACCTATTTCAGAGGGCATACTTGATTCCTCTTGTTTTTATTTGTCTCACCAATTGACCTCAGAGACAGTGTGGGGAGATAAATAATGTCTTTAGTAAAAGAAGGATTGTCACAAGAGATCAGCCACTCATAAATCAGCTTGTGCCTCACCAATATTATCTCACTCAGTCATTGTAATTAGCATTGGCCTTGGACTAAATGGATGCCAGGGCTGACAAACGTCAGAAATTCAAAGAGAGAACTTTTCCCACACCTGCTACAGTATTCTTCAAGATTAACTACGAGCTTATGTTGAAGAATCTCTGGGCCAAGAACTGGGAAGTCAGCAGAGCCAAACCTACACATCAAAAACTTCAGCCTTTACGTGGATCTGGAAAGACTGTAGATGTATATGATGATCTATGTAATGTTTTGAAAAGGTGCAATAGGTATAATCTGCCTTCCACTGTTTGACACCACTTTTACAAGCTTAATACCAGCAATGAAGTAGGAAAACATGGACTCAGATGCTGATCCCCCTGATTTTTTTTTCCTTTTTAACAGTATTAACTTGTTTTATGCTTATGTAAAAACCACATGTAACATGACTTATCTCAGTTTAATGATAGGTTCTAGCCTAACTTCCAAAAAAATACAGAGAAAAGTTAATTGAAATAATCCATATATAGCACTGCTTAAAGTAAAATATTGGTTTCATGTACCAGTGTCACACAGCCAAAATAATTTTTCACCAGCAATGCAATTGGATCCCAGATGTCACATCAGACCATTCCCGTGTGTGCATATCTGAATGCATGTAAAGACAAAGGCTTCGTTGGAGAGGTTCGGTATATTTTGTACAGATCTAGTTCTATGTATTATTTTTGTTACATATTCTCTTAATGCATTATAACACAACCAATATTTTGTTTGACCTAAAGCATAAAATGTAAGAACAATCTGGCATTATAGCTTTGTAGATGTATACATGTCTGTAAAAATGTTTTTTTTTAAAGCATATCTTTTTATGTATGAGGAGAGTGGCTGACACTGTACCAGAGGAACTGTGTGTATACCCTGCCCTGTGGAGCAGAAAATGAAATATATTTTTTGGAAGTGGCAGCACTGTTCTAATCACAGACATTTTGTCTTTTCGAGTTCATTACAAAGACAATGCTTTTGAAATGCAAGCACCAATTTCTGTGCGTCACAACTTTATGGCTAAATATTAGTAATTGTGAACATTATTTCTTTTAGTCTCTGTTGGATCGCTATGTCATGAATGTTTAATAGACAGTATCAGCCTACTCGTTTGGTTTCTGAGCTCCCACTTGTACCTTTTTGTCTTTTATATTCAGGTTTAAGAAAAATAATGGCATTGTCTGTCTAATGGACTAAACTTCTCTCAAGAAATCTCAGCAGCACAGAAACATAAAAGTCTAATTCTACCTTTGGAGGATGACTAAAGTTAACAACTTGTGCCGTTTATGACCTATAAACCTACAGTTGTACAAACGTCTCCACTTGATGTCCACTGTACTTTACTGCGCAGTTCAAATCATCGCCTGAACCGGACCGGACATCTAACATTTAGGTCAAAGTTAGAATATTTAAAGCCTTTCAAAACCGCAAATAACTTGAGATAAATGTCTTGTTGTATAGCTGTGGTCTTTGGAAATAACATGCTCATTCATTTTGTTTACCTCTTTGACTGTAATCACTGTCAGTCATCAAAATAAAAACATAGAAAATATCGATGTCTTTGATAAATCACTTGGCACCCAACACACCTTGCATTTATAATGTGTATATTCAAAGAGTATTTTGCTGCCATGGACGTTTGTTATTTGTATTAAAGCAAGAGCAGTAAGTCTGTTAGTTGTAGTATGCATTATATTTTGACTATTAATGATAATAAGTAGACATTAGACGTAATGCTTACACCAAGCAGTGTAGTTGTTAAACAGTTTGGTGCAGGTATGTATATTGATCGCTGGCACATTATTGTGTATGTGTGATGGAAGTGGTCAGAGGTGTGTGTAGATGTATTCAGATCCTTTACTAAAGTAAAAATAGTAAAACCACAATGTAAAAATACTACATTAAGAATAATGGAAAAATACCTAGTTACAAGTAAAAGTGCTGAATTGTTACCACCAAATGTACTTTAAGCAATTCAAAGTATTTATTATGCAGAAAGGCCCCTTTTCAGAGTTATATTAGTAAATACTGATGTTATTGGATTATTGCAATATTATTTTGATACATTACCATATAAGCAGCATTTAAATGTAGTGTAGGGTAGTTTTATCTATCACAATGGAATATTTGATCATTTGTTTTGAGTATAAAATCTTAATCTTCTAAGTAGCGTTAGCTGCCAAATAAATGTATTACAGGAAAGAGTAGAATATTTTCCTCTGAAATGTAGTGAAGTGAAGTAGAAGCATTATGTAGCAGAAACCTGAGTACCTGAGCAAATACACCCTTTCTTACCGCTGGTAATTGGGTATTTGATTATGAACCGGAGACTTTATAGCTTACAGCGTGTAGACAGTAAATAAGTCAAAACTATGGAACGAAAATGCCCGTTTTATAAACAAAATATATTTACATTAATTAATAACATGTTTTTAAAGAAGAAGAAAACAATTGATTATACTATATCTCCCTCTAGTGGCCAAGTATAATTACTGTACATCACAGAGGCTTTTCCAGCTTTTCCATATTTTGCTCCCATTGGTTAACCGGCGTACGAGTAGACATTCCAAAGGGATTCTGGGAAATTGTGTTAATCCTGCAATACCGTGCTCACACTCATACTACAGTAGAATACACCTCCCAGAAACCACTTGGCTTCATACGTGTTTCGTTGACTCGAGCTACCAGCTCTCGTGCTCTCGCTGGGTTGCTAATGTAAATCTTCGAATAATAAAACGGTAATTTCAGGCGTTACAGACTGTTAGCACTCTATTATCTGTTATTGGAGTCGTCATTTGACCGGTGGATACTTGGCTAGAAAGTAGCAAGCTAGGATACCTTTGTTATTGATGAAAATGGCTCAATAGCTTGGCGACAATGACAACAAATATGTGTGATAATTTGTTGAGTAGGAAAGGTGACATTCGCCTGTTTTGACATACAATATTGAGAACTGTTACCTAATGCAACAGTATTTACTCTTGTTAATCCATGCTAAATGTAGTTACTTGACAGCTACACATCATCTAGATATCACTTACTAACTAGGTAGTGTTACCACAATATTACACTTACCTGGCTTGCAAGGGGTTCTGACCATTTAATTACAGGTTTTATTTCCTAATGGCAAAAGAAGAATGCACTACACAATGGAACAAAACAAGGGACACTTTATCACTACGAAACAGGAAAATATGTCCTGCCTCAGAAAAGATTTCCCAAACCCCATCCACTCCTCTGTCAAAGGACAAAAACAGTCAAATTGCTGGACACTTGTCAGAAGATGACACCCAGTCCTCAAATGGGACATCTGCTCAGCTTTTGGCCAATGGACATTTCAGCAGTGAGCCCCCAAGCAGAGTCCTGCTGATGCTGGTAGTGGGGCTGTCTTTCTCTACACGCCTCTACAAGATAACGGAGCCCCCTCATGTGTGGTGAGTAAAAGTCCTCCGCATGCCGCATGGAGATTTTGTGCATCCGTGTTGTACTCAGTTATTGTTTTTGTGTTTCAGCTGGGACGAGACACACTTTGGAAAGATGGGAAGCTACTACATCAACAGGACCTTCTTTTTTGATGTCCACCCTCCTCTTGGAAAAGTAAGATGGCAGATTATCCCGATTGTGTAAAGGCTCGAGTGTCTTCAGGTAAACCTCTCTAGTGCGAGTGTTTTGATCTCCTTCCTTTACTCTGTTGCAGATGCTGATAGGTCTTGCCGGTTACATGACCGGCTATGATGGCACCTTTCCTTTCATAAAGCCAGGAGATAAATATGAACACCACAACTACTGGGGCATGAGAGGGGTATGCTGCTTTTCCACACTCGAAAACCTACTCTTTTGTAATTGATTAACAATCCCAATTTGTGGTCACAACTTTAAAAGCACAATACATATGCTGACGTGTCTGTCCTGCCTCTTGCCCGACAGTTTTGTGCCGTGTTGGGCTCCTTCCTCCCAGTCTTTGCCTACCTCACAGTGCTGGAGTTGTCCCAGTCTCACACTGCTGCTCTCATCACTGCCACCCTGCTCATATTTGGTGAGTAATCGTATACGTGTTTAAATGGGTCGCACAGCTCAAAAACATGTTAAAGTTTCAATACACCAACTACTCTACCTTCCGATGTTTTTCTTGAAAGAATAAAAGGAACAGCATGTGGCTCTGGATGGAACCTGGAGTCGGGAAACTGCCATGTCCAAAGTGACATTGGCCATTGTTTTAATAAAATTTTATGTCTCTTGCTGATCTTCCTTATAGAACATTTGATATTGGCATCGAAAGGTCTAGCAGCATGAATTTATCCTGTTGTTATGTGGATTATGAATTTGTGTTTTATTTCTGACAGACACTGGCTGTATCACCATTTCCCAGTACATCCTGCTAGACCCTATACTCATGTTCTTCATCATGGCAGCAGTGCTGAGCATGGTCAAGTTCAACCAGCAGAGATACAGGTAGGACACCAATAGAACTTTTATTTAGGTTTTTCTATCGTGTCCCAGTGCAATGCAGAGGTGAAACTATTAGTTTGTTAATCAATCAGTTGATCAACAGTGCGTTAAGATTTCCTTATATCCTATTTCGCACCATTTTAAATTCATTACTGCAGATTTTTTGTCAGAATGAATAGATTTACTTTGGACTCTACTGCCTTGTGATGGACACATGTCTTTATTTAGGAGATTTAATTGACCAAATAATTAACAGATTGCTAGAACAAAAGATAGATTAATCAATGTGATACAATAATCATACTTACAGTCCTAAAGCAATACCAGTCTACAAGAGCAAATCTTCACTATAATGTTTGGTGGTACATTATAAATACATTATAAATAAAGTGGTACAAAGTTGTGATATGCAATGTAATCATATTTTTAACTTTTTAGGTAGAAAATGCACCTTTGAATGTTCGTTGCTTGCTGTGGTTTTCAGGCCTTTTACTGCCTCCTGGTGGCTGTGGCTGGTACTGACTGGTGTAAACCTTGCTGGGGCATTGGGGGTGAAGTTTGTGGGTCTGTTTGTCATCCTGCTGGTGGGACTGAACACAATCTGGGACCTCTGGAAACTTTTGGGAGACCTGAGCCTCTCACTGGTAAACAGCAGCATATTTTAATGGTGCTGTTAAGTGATTGTGTTGATGAGGAATGCTGGAGATTTGATCTTATTTTCTGGCTCCAGGTGGAATTTGCAAAGCACTTCCTGGCTCGAGTTGTCGGACTCATCCTGCTTCCACTCCTCATCTACGTTACAATATTTGCAATCCACTTCGTTGTGTTGAACAAAAGGTGCATCTGATTTGTTATATTGCGCGTACAGTGCGATTACTGCTCACCTCACACAATACTGTATGATGACATCTACTACATTGTTTGGGTAATCATGAGTGTTTTCTCTCAACAGTGGACCCGGAGATGGTTTCTTCAGTTCAGCCTTTCAGTCCCGTCTAATCGGGAACAATCTACACAATGCAACCATGCCTGAGTGTGAGTCCCAAATACACGTGTGAATAAAACCACATGACACTGCAGCTGTGTTAACTTACATTTTACTGTCTTCACGATGTATGTGGGTTGTACT
Organism: Nannoperca australis; assembly: GCA_036023655.1. Classification (NCBI taxonomy): domain Eukaryota; kingdom Metazoa; phylum Chordata; class Actinopteri; order Centrarchiformes; family Percichthyidae; genus Nannoperca; species Nannoperca australis. Next base: position 29,532 of record JAVQJD010046699.1, on the reverse strand, counting down.
ATTCTTTTTTAAGCACAGTTGTGTAATTGGCTAGTGTATGATGACATTTCAAAAGACCTTTTTCATTAAATGTAATAGTTTTTTTTGTGTTTTGTAATGATAATGAAATATAGCTTGTTGTTCTTGATGCAGACCTGGCATATGGCTCCACCATTACAGTAAAAAACCTCCGTATTGCTGGAGGCTATTTGCACTCTCACTGGCACTTGTACCCAGAGGGAATGGGAGCGAGGCAGCAGCAGGTCAGGCTACAGGTTCAAGAGTGAAACATTCTCAAACATAATTAAATATGCTAATATCTTCACTGCTAATGGTATGTGTTCTAAATAAACTGTTTTCTCTGCTCTTTCCTTACAGGTGACAGCCTATCTCCATAAGGACTACAACAACTTGTGGCTTGTTCACAGACTGAGTGATAATGAATGTGAGAAGATGGGGTTGATTAACTGTTTAGAAACACCAATAGCATTCATTTAGGTCATAAGGAAGTAATGTATGACCCTGTTATTGTTAATCTCTGTTGTTTATCTCTCTTAAGCTCACTCAGGGACACCTGACCTGGTTCGTCATGGTGACATCATTCGACTGGAGCACAAAGAGTAAGTATCAGGACTCTGCAGAGCAGTGAATTGAAAAACATTATTAAACCATACATTTCATTCCAATCCAAATTATGTTTTTGCGATAATGTCATTTTCACGTTTACTTTTACTTTCAGAACAACTCGTAACCTGCACAGTCATCTCCATGAGGCCCCTATGACCAAGAAGCACTTCCAGGTTACAGGCTATGGCATTGTGCGTAGGATCATAACTTACAGCTGCACTAAAAAGAACTTCTCACAGCTTTTTGGAGATGCCAAACTGTTAATTGCCTTATTCAGCATTAACAACATATTGGATTCTGACTGCAAGTCATTATGTATTTGTATGTCCCAGAGCTTAAAGCACATCTTTCTTTTAGAATGGCACAGGTGACACCAATGACCTGTGGCAGGTGGAGGTGTGCGGAGGTCGGAAGGGTGACCTGGTGAAGGTGCTGCGTAGCAAAGTCCGCTTTCTGCACCGAACTACCGGTTGTGTGCTTTACTCATCTGGCAAGACTCTCCCAAAGTGGTAAAGCTGGTCTTCTCTTCTCTGACCTAACCTCCTTTTCTGTTCATTCTGTCTATGGACGGTCAAAAAGCACAAATATTGTGTTTCTGTTCAGGGGCTGGGAACAGGTGGAGGTGACCTGTAGTCCCTACTTGAAGGAGACTCCAAGCTCTCAGTGGAACATCGAAGATCATATCAATTCCAGATGTACGTTAAACACAGTCCTTCCTATGTTTTTGTCTATACTTAATGATGTCAAACACTAACCAACACATTACTTGTCCTCTTGTTTGTTCTGGCAGTGCCCAACATTAGCTTGTCTGTGCTGAAGCCCCATTTTCTGGAGATCTTACTGGAGTCACACATTGTTATGATAAGAGTAAGAAACAAATCCATCTGTGCTTAAAGAATGTGTTTTATCACAAATCATTTAATCATCATCAAACAATGTGTTTTAGGGCAACAGTGGCTTGAAACCCAAAGATAATGAGATGAACTCAAAACCCTGGCATTGGCCCATCAACTATCGGGTACATTGAATGATTTACTATATAAAGTACATTTCTGTAAAGTTCTAATGAAATGCATAACTACTTTGAACTACAAATGCTCTTGGTTTATATCTGTAAAGGGACTGAGGTTTTCTGGAGTGAATGACACAGAGTATCGTGTTTACCTGCTGGGGAACCCTGTAAGTCTGTCTTGAGCTCGCTTCCTTTTGTTGTCGTCGCTCTTGTCCGACCAACGCACGTTAATGCCCTTGTGATGAAATACTCTTTTTCAGGTGGTCTGGTGGACAAACCTGGCCAGTTTGGGATTGTATCTTATCATGGTGGCAGTGGCATCCATAGCCCTCCAAAGAGGTATCTCATTGGACCAAAAGAGAATAGGTATGATATACAATTTGTTTTTGGTTTTTTTGCTCACACTAAAAAGAACATTAAAACATTCAATAAATGTTTTATGCTCCACTCTTTTAGACCATTCTTTTGTGCTTATGAGAGAAGGAGGACTGCTACTCCTCGGATGGCTGCTGCACTACGCACCTTTCTATACTATGGGCCGTATCCTCTACTACCACCACTACTTCCCTGCAATGCTCTTCAGCAGCATGCTAACAGGTACCTAATCCCACTGCATTTGGGGCTACTCACATTAGGTAGCAAATATTCTACATGAAGTGAAAGGCAATTAAAATACTTCTCATAACTAAGTCAAACATGAATACATAAACACGATACACATATTTTGCAACATTGGAAGGGTTTTAAGTTTTCTTTGGTATCAAAGTAATCCAGTTATAGTCGTCTGTACATCCATGGGTACACTGCAAACAGGAACTGCTAATGGCTAATTCGGCCTACTTTTAGTGATGCTAATTTGTCAAAATGTAATAAAACGAGGCTCAGGTTGTTACTCAAAGTCTCAAAGTGTAGTTCCAAATCATGAAAGCATGATTATCCCCAAAGCGAAGTAAGTAATAACAGGAGCAACAAAATTCATTAATACTAACTTTTTTCATGTCGCACAATATAAATATATATTTATCTCACTCAGGTTTGTCTGATGTGTCAGTGTCAGACCTTTGGTTCAAGCTTTCTGTTTGTTTTTCACAGGAATTACATTAGACATTCTGTTGAAAAGCACTGACCTTCTCCTCCGACCACCTTATTCTGATTGGCTGCAAAGAGTCGGGCAGATGGTACTTCTGTTTACCGTTCTTTACAGGTGAGATGACTAGCAGAGTAATTACTGTGAAGGACAACAACAACAGTCGAAACACATCTTTGTTAAAAGTTGCTGAGGGACTCATACCAAGGCCTTACTGTTGTGGTTTTAGATTTCCTCAAAACACATGTTAAAATGTTAAAGTGCTTCTGTTACTGTGTATAAACCACTGTAATTCTCTGTCTGTCAGTTTCTACCTGTTCCATCCACTCTCCTATGGCATGACGGGTCCTCTTGCACACGAGCCGGACAGCGCCATGGCTGACCGGAAGTGGATGGACTCCTGGGAGTTCTAGTCAGCTTTTCGCAAAGAAGATACTAACGATGTGATGTATAACAATGGTTCTGAATATGAGGGACTTTAATCGACCGTGTGTCTCACAGACCTATGGTCTATATAGGAGTTACACGAAAAGATCATTTTCATAAGGTACAGCCTGTACACACTACTATAGAATCTCTACCTGTCCAGGTATGTATGTGTCTCAACATTTCCAAGTATTGTAATGTATAATGTAAAAAAGGGTGCTTTGTAAGACAGACGTGAATCAGTGCAATATGAAAGCCAGAGTGTATTTGACACTAATCATCACTAAGCTGCCTTAACTCACCACATCTTACATCCTGGACTTATATGTAAATGTCTATACTGTATGTCACAAGAATAAGCTAAAGTGCCTGAGAGGAACTAGTGAAAGTTAATCTGCATCTCCAGATGCAAATGCTGCATCTCCCGGTTTGTTACATAGTTATCAGAGACTGTATTTTTTATTTTTTTTGCAATTGTCTTGATCTTAGTGCCCGGTATTTTTGTATTAGTGCTGTCCAGTACTGGCTTCTGCTTTTGCATTGTAAGACTACTACTGACTCAGTGTCACATGTAGATCTCAGTATGATCAATAAACAATGATATTCTTGTATTATGTGCATACTTTTCTTCATATCAATGTTAATAATAATAATTTTTGTCAACAAAATGTAAGTTTGCCATGGACCACACTTTAAACTTAAACAGAAACCGCTTCAAGAAACCTTTAAATTGTTTCTGTGCACTTGCATGAGGTAAGTCTTATGATCATTATTTAACCTAAATAATGATCATCAATGAGAACCTCATTGAGATTAAACATCACTTTTTCAAGATAAGCAGAAATAACAGGTACAGACAAACAGCATGTGACAGGTACAGTATCAACTTATGACAAAATCAGAAATAAATGGAAATGTGATAAATTCATGAAAATTAAATGTAACCATACAAAAGGTTTCAATGGCATCTTCAAACATCCCAAGGCCTGTCTAATAAAATAAAAAGACAGATTGTGATGGATCTGCTCATTATCTGTGATTCTTGATTTATTTGGGCCCTTTCTGTTAGTTTATGTGTGGTATTGCAGATGAAATGAATACATTTAAATTTAATAACTTCAGATGGGAATTTTGATTTTTCTGTGTCAGTTTTTTACAGCTGGAAAGGCAGGGGAAAAGTTCTTTAAACACACTGCTTTAAGTCACATTGAATAAAACAACCAGGAAGTGTATTGGTTACATTCTGATTCCATCTGAGACTGCTACATTATTTATAAATAGGGAATTTGTTTATTCCACATAGAATAGAACAAGTTATTCAATAGCTAAAAACACGAAAATGAGACTATAATAAATTATTTGATACGCAGTTGTATTGACATATTCATGCAGCCAAATGAGGCGGTTACGCTGTGAATGTTAATGCACACAATGTATTTTATACCTCTGGCTTCACCTTGATGCTGCCTTGTATACGCTTGACAATAAATCAGCGGGCCGCCTGGTGGCGTGTTTGCTAAGTACACCGCTACGCGTCAACTGCGAGGACGGCAGCTGCCATTGGTTGTCGTTTGTCACGTGTTTATTCTGAAGATGGCGTCTCCAAATGGAGGTAAATTCTAATTCTTTACCCTGCTATGCTGTGTATAAATTGTAAATTTGACATATTTAAGAACGTTAAATCGTTAGCGACACCTATGCTCTCTTACACGAACACCCCGAGACGACAGAATACACATGTTAGCGTTGTATTTTTACTGTTTGGAGATGTTTTTTCCGTTGGCTAAAGCCTTCAGTAGCCCCAGTGATGTGTCCGTCCAGTGTACAGGGAAACACAGTAAGCTTGAACCCATCCAACAGTTGAACCCACAGAGCTGGAACCGGGGGAGCTGCTAGCTATAAACACAGCTGTCGTCGGAAGCTTGCTGCTGTCCTATATACAGGCTAAATCCCATCCATTCATATTTTTGGTAACAGTTACAGTGTTTTGTTTCACAACATCGTGATAAGTTATGGATTTTACCAACGGCAGTATTTGGATTTGCACACTTTGACTTGCACATAATGTTATTGCTGCAGACTTTAACTGTATCCTTGCGCTGGATTATCTGTACGTTGTTACAGTAAAGCACTCTGTATATATGCCACTAAACCCAGTTTCCCTCATGCCCTTGTAAACTGCAGTTATCTAACCATGGTGACCCACCGATTTATAAATTATGTAAATGATATAGTTATATATGAAGACATATTGTATCATTAACAATTCATAAACTATGTATGTGAACATATCACTGCATTTAGTTGTTTTGGCTACCATGATGATGGCCACTTTCATACATATTTTATATATGTTTTGTATATAGCTGTGTGCATGTTTACGTGCTACCATGTACTGTGGCTAAGTTTTGAATAGATAATATATTGTATATGACATAACTTAAGGTAATGGGAAACATTTATGGAGATTTGATTTGCAATATTAAGTCAAATGCCAGCTGTAGCCTATTGGTTTAATCCTTGTGCATTTTCATCTTAATTCCTCGGCTTTTGTTGTTTAAATGCAGCAAGAAATATACACACTCACTTTGGCAAAAACCCCGACAACTGTTCATCTCTGCTCGCGCTTTTAATCTTTCTGGATCTCTGCCAATACATTATTTACAAAGTCACTTTTTGTGTCGTTATAGGTGACGATTTTGAGTCCTCTTTGCTTAGTTTTGAGAAGTTGGACAGAGCGTCACCAGACCTGTGGCCAGAGCAGTGTAAGTTATACATTCCCCTTGCTCCTGTGTGAGAGATCACTATGAAATGTGTTTTATGTTGTTGTAATCCTAATTATCCTGTAATCTCTCATACAGTGCCCGGAGTTGCAGAATTCGCTGCGTCTTGTCAAAATGTAAGTTAGATTCACTGTTGCTCACTTTGATTTACAGACTAGATAATTAAATGGCTTGACGAAATTGAATATATAGGCCTGATCTACGAATCTTTCATGAGTTGTCTGCTTTGTTGTGTCTTCCATCACAGCCCATCACTAATTCGCCCCCCAAGTGGATGGCTGAACTAGAGAGTGAGGACATTGAAATGTTGAAAGGTGAGTGTTATTTTGCAACATTTTCTGTGTACCCGCAGCAGTTTGGTGTTTAGCAGGAAGACTGTGGACAGATATAGTCTTAGCATATAATCCTGTCAAATGGGATAACGTTTTGCTGAAACTAGTTACATGTAGCTAAGAGCTTTCATTATGGGTGCTGTTATCCTTCTGTAGAGCTGGGTAGTCTGACCACAGCCAACCTGATGGAGAAGGTCAAAGGACTTCAGAATCTCGCCTACCAGCTGGGCTTAGAGGAGTGTAAGTACATGAACAACACAAACCACACAATGTACAGTACACAGACAGCATGTGTAAAAGGAATAGCTGTGTCTGTGTGGAGGTTGCATGTTCTCCCCATGTTTTTGTGGGTTTCCTCTGGGTGCTCAGGACATCAAAACATGTACAGTATGTTAGGTTAATTCTCCTGCTTAGAACTGGAGTTGGTTCCCGGTCGCTGCACAGTGGCTGCCCACTTTTCCTAACACGGGTTAAATGCAAAGAATGAATTTCCCTACTAGGAACAATAAAGGGTAACGTTACTTAACACATATGCAAATGCATAGATAGCTGCTGCAAACCACATGATTTGAGATCAATCACAAGCTGCCTAGTTAGTCACATGTTACCACTAGATGGTGCTCATAGCCTTTCCGTGTCGAGCCAATGGATTTAACAGCGGCCTTGTGTGCTTTTACATTCAACACCCAAACAGGCTGACTGCACATAGGCTTGTATGTTTTTACCCAAAGACAGAATGGGTAATGTAGAAATTGGAACTTTGCCATTTAGGATGAACTCTCCATTCCTGTAAAACAGCAGAAATAACAAGAGCCCATACTACAAGTGCTAAAGCATTTGATGGATGCAAAAATTTAGTTTTTAATCCATTTCCCACTGCCACCATTGTCATAATCCTTATGGAGTGTGGATTAGAGAGATGTAGCTAAGTGCTCATATTTTCCAAAGAGAAAAATGGCTATTTACTTTTCAAGTGAAGAATAGTGGCATTGCCCCCCTTTTACTGAGATGGAATATATAAATACATATCCGTGGACTAAGTCAGTTAAATTGACCATGCGCCTGTACATGGGTGCAAAATGATCTGATGTAGACAGCGAGATGAAAGAGCAGTTGAGATGTTGCACATCTGCTTGTAAGAGCACACTGCTTTGTAAAACTCAAATCAAATCAAATTATGTCCAAGCCATTTGAGAGACGCTTGTGTGAAACTTTTTAATCATCTAAAAGGAGTTGACTTCAGAGTGGCTGAAATGTTCAAGATTTGCCGCAATGGTATAATGCGCAGATAGCCAAACTGACAGGAATCACAAAAGCCTAGATAAGAGTAACAGGCTACAGATTGTGGAGCATGTATTGTATTTGCATAGACTACAAATGTCTAATCTCTGTGACTTCTCTAAATCTGGAGAAGCATGAAATCTGGCTGGCATAAAGCTGTTAGCTGTCACAAGTGCAGGCCTGCAGGCTTTGCAATCATGTCATGTACCTCAGGATGACGGGACACAATGATGGTTATTATTGGTGTCGGAGCAGCCCTGTAATGGGTGCCTGTTTAATGCTCTCTGGTTTAATTTTCTCCTTTTCCTGGCTGTCAGGGGAGGTCTTGTAAATCTCAGCTACTTTTTCATCATGTTTGTGCACTCTTCAGTACCCGTAAACGAGACTCCGCAGAGGCACGGCGGAGCGAGGGCAGGGGACAGGATTTACTGCCCCTCCCCCTTCAACATGTGGACCATTAAAGAGGAAGCTGGTTAATGGGAAGAGCACAATCAAGCAGTGAAAACTCGCCCCCACCCTACTGCAGTTAGAGAGGGCACCTGGACCAAACATTATTACAAGAACACCTTCCACTCTGCCTAGAATACGCCTGAACAGCAGTGGAGTTGGCTGCTGCTTTTCTTGCAAGTTGTGCACTGTCCACACACTGCTGTATACTCGTGTTTGTACATATGTATTAACATGGATGTGAAAGGGGGATGTAACACACCCTTAATCCCCCACCGCTCGCCCTCCTCCCACCAGGACCCCCCATAATGGCTGTGTGACGCTGGCCCGGGCTAGTCCCAGAGGGCGCTTGACGCGTGCCTCTTCCTCAGGCCCCAGCTGTTACTCTACTCCATGATGAATGCCCCTGTCGTGGGCCGCTGAGCGCAGGCATCAAGCCCCGAGCCTCTGGGGAAAGCTGAGGACTCTGATAAGTGCTGTTATTGGAGGTAATTGAAAGCTGAGGGTTCCTTTGGGATGCAGTGGAGGGCCTGGGATACTGAGCGCCAAACTGCTGGTGATGTTTCTCTGTCACACTTGTGGGCTCAAGGCTACTGAATACCATTTAACAGGTTTTCCACCTATGACGTGATTTAATTAATTAATTAATTAATTAGGAAATGTTACTAGTGCTGGTTACTTTAGATGTTTCTCTGACATAAAACAAAATGACACCAATAACAGAAAATTACAAAAAATTTGACCGACACGCAAACTACAGGGCTCGTAGGGCCGGCAGAGTAACATTATTGAGTAAATACCTTCATTCTAATAATGTGATTATATATCTGGGTGGGGCTATTAGGAGATATTGTGTCATCTCCTGGAGTTTGACTTGTCAGTACTCACTGTAGTGTCTGTGATACTCCTAGTTGCCTTTTTGAAATCCAAGGTTTAGGAGCAAATTGTAGAAAAATGTTTAAGTGAACTGTTTCTTTGACAGACTCACAATAGGGGTTGAATAAAACCTAAGAATTTACTAAAATGAAATCAAACACATTATAGTGAAACCGTAATAAGGCTCCTTAAGTCAAGCGTAAAGAGGATAGACAACAGCAGTAAGAATTTCAATTTACTGTAGTGGGTGGGTAGCTTCACGAGCTGATTACCGTGAGAATGCTGCCACTTGACTTTGCCACATTGAGTGGTAATGAAATCTTGTCTGGGCCATGGACTAACATACGATCATTTGTGTCATTTAACTTTAACTAAGACTAGAAAAAGGCAACATGCATGTGATATCACATTGATCTGGAACTTTCATATGTGGGTAAATGCAGCACCATTCAGGTTAATCTGTCTGTAGGAGCACCTGTTGTCTCTCGTGTAGCACCCCAGAGCACCTGTCCTCCGCCATGATGCCACCCGGCACAGAACCATCCTGACCCCTGTTGCGTGTGCCTGTGTGAAGGTGAGACTGAAGGTCGCCCTGCCTTGACAGCTCCTAATGGGCCCCGCATTCACCACCACCTCCTCTTCCCCACCCTTAGGATCAATCTCCAGCCTATTAGAAGCATGCCGCTGCTGAATATGATTGCATTCACTGGGCCCCACTGGTGCTAATGTGCCTCCATCAATCCATCAGGCCGGCTGACCGCGGGGTGGGCGGTTATGAAGTGCCTGAGCTGACAGCCGCTGAATGAGGAACAGGGGATGCCTCCCCATCGCCACCACCCTTCCTCCTCCTCACATCTACTACTCCTCTTTGCTCGTCTTTCCGCCTCTCCCCTGTGTCTCCGTGGGCTCATATTTGCGATGAATGGCAGTGTTGGGGTGCATCTCTTTGAAGGTGACACCTTCGCTGTAAAGAAAGTGAAACAAGGATGGTTCAACTTATTATTCAGTAACGAGGCCTTGTGTGACTAGTTCTCTGAAACTGGTTCCCATAGAAATATGTTGGGTTTTTTTTATTGGACGTGCCATTTCATAATGATGCTGCTTATGTATTGACGATTTATTGTTGGGGAAAATCTTTAGCAGCTCCACACCCATTTTGCAACAGTGTCTCCTTCCTCGGTGTAGCAGGTTGCAGCTATATCTGATAGAGCTTGTCCATATCTTAAGCAGGATCAGTGTCAGAGCTGTGTGAAAGCAAAGGCAGACAGAGCTTACACATACACACACACACACACACACAAACACCGCAACTCAGTTCTGCCTGCCTGCTGCCTCCCTGAGCAGATCGGAAATGACACCTCATTTCCATAAAGGCATTAGGAATTCATTGGATTTTCTTTCCCGGCTAATCATAGAGCGGGTGTAAAACCTTTTAGGCTTTTTAATGAATGATTTTTGACTGATTGCCTATTAATAAGGACACCTCTTGAACAGGCACAGGCTGGGGCATGGGCTGGGAGGTGCAGATGTGTTTGTTTTGGTGTGTGAATGTGCGTGTCAGCCAGGCGAAAATGCATCGGAGAAGGGGGAGGAGGGAGAGGAGGGGTGTTCCTCCTCGATTGGGACATAAAGAGGAACCAGTGGCTCCCCTGGGAAATCACAGCTCGTGTCTGCATCTTAAATATCCCTGTGAAGTATCAATAAGTGGGTAATTGAATTTTGAACACAAACATGAGCGTCATGTGTATGTGTTGCAGGACGAGGGTGATGGGGGGTGTAGGCTGAACGTGTGTGCCTCCCAAGTGTTTCTTTGCTTGTGTGTTTGTGTGTTTCATCTCCTCTGTGTCTCCCTCATCCCCGGAGAGGAAGGCGGTGAAAGAGGATGTTAAATCCATTAAATAAAGCTTACAGGCCGTAATAGCTGAGCAGCGCTCGGAGATGGGCCGTGGGGTCAGATAAGTCCCCTTTACTCTTAATGAAAGTGAATTGGTGCAGTCAGGGCCGGGATCCCGGACTCCAGTTAACCCAGGTGGTCATCTGTCTTTGGAGCCAACAGAGGTCCAGCAGCGGCTCACCGGGTGCCATCGAGAGAGGCAGGGTGGGAGGGGGTGATTACTCTCATTTTATACACATGGGAGTCGTGGCGGGGGCTGGGAGTGAGCTGTGACAATGACACCCAGATCACTCACCGTAAACGAGGGGAAAGTAAGATGTTACACCACCGCGTCTCCTCTGCATTTACATCCGAGCCACCTGGGATTTTCCAAATGAAAATGATTTGCCGGTGCAGAACAGAAAATTGCAGAAATGTTTGGGCTGCACAACAGAATTACCTACTTTGTAGTTTTGGTCCTTGCTGTTTCATTTTGGGGAAAGGGCAGAATTTTAAATAGCCTCACGGCATATTTACCTGTTTGCAGAAATAGGTTAATCTCCATTGTTGCAATACCTAAGCAGCAGTAATCTGGCCCAGATCTACAGCTGTTACTGGGCTGGTGTGGGAGCTGGGGGGGGGGGTTCAGAAGCCAGGAGACTGTTATCTGCTCCATACTGGCCTCTCTGCCAACATGTCCTCATTCTGAGCTCTATGTGTTTACATAGTGTGTCTATGTATGGATGAAAAGGATTACAAATTGCTTCAATAAAATTGGATTGCAGTCAAGCAATGTAAAATATCTAATATGGGTGAAATTATAATATACAGGCCGGTGTGGCCGTGTTTACCAAACTGCTGGTAGACTGTGATGGAATCTCAGACCAGTTAGGGCTAAATGATAATTAGATAGCAACAAATCAACAGGGCAAGGAGATGGCCCACAGAATCCATAAGGTGTCATTTAGTATGGATGGCAGTCGTAACAAGATGCTGATTAACTTAGTGCAAAATTAGTAATTGACCTTTCTAATCAACTAAACAAATCTCTAAGTCCCCCTAATCAGTATTGATCTGCCCTGTTGTATGACAAAGCGTGTGCGTGCGTGTGTGTTTGTGTGTCTAGGTGGGAGTGCAAGTGTGTGGGCGTGTGCTTTTGAGGCTTTCTAACCTCATCTATTTACGTACTTACAAATTTGACTATCCCCTGTGGCAAAAAGATCTTCTCTATAAATCTTTTGTTGAAAAAAATACCTTGTAGAAAGTTTTTAATTTCCAGTAGAATTCCATTTGGACATTTTTAGCGTAGGCTGTTTTCACGGAAGACATTTTGACATTCCGTGGGTGTAAATAATGAAACGAATGAAAGCTGAACTCCATTTAGCTGTTTCGGTTTCAGGGTCCTGGCATTGCATGAAATACCAAATGAGAATGAATGCATGTTTCCATCCACTCCCATTCTGCAAATATTTGGAGGGACAATTGAGATAAACAGTCAGGTGCGATTACACCATTGAAGGAAACGGCGCAATGAGACGACATAATCAAGCGACAAACCTCAAACAAACTAAAACGCTGAAATAAAATATGAAGTCTCCTCATCGGTCCACACAGATCACATGTTTAAACTTGCCAACGTTTTGGTATTTTCAGTGTTTTGTGCAGTTTCTATTTGACTTGCATTGTCGCATTTTGCTTTTATCAATTCAGAAACCTTTTTAAAAAGAATTTCCAGCTATTTGCTGTGCAAATTGAAAACGCACTCGTGGTTTACGGGGACACTTAGAATAGAATGGAGTCGTGGTTATTATATATATTCCTATTGTAGCTTTTTCAGTGGTCCCACTATGTGTGCGTTTAGTTAGATGTCATCTAGCGCTGGATTCTTCCCAACCTTTCATACGCTGTAATAACTTGCAGGGCCCACCCTTACCTTGCCAATCACAACACTTTTTTATAAGAAGAGAGCCACACATCATAAATTGAGCAGTGATTTATGTTTAATGGGGTCTTTAATGTGATGATATCAATGATATTTCTATCTGAGTCGGGGGAGGCTGAACTGAACCGTAATTAATGAGACGCTCAGTGGGGCGAGGGGTCTCGGGAGGAGTGGCATAGCCATCCTTGATCTGTTTTACAGTTTGGGCTCATCAAGAGATGGAGAAAGCGATAACGAGCGAGAGAGAGAGAGAGAAGCATGGCATCTTAAAAATCCAAAATATTAACGGCTACCTTTTACCGTTCCCTGTGTAACTGCTCCTAATAAGAAAGTGGCATCAAAGCACTTGCGGCTTTAGGGTCATCCCGATGTAATTGCTTTCCCTCGCCTAATTTTGATGGCTTCATTTCAATCAAAGCCTATGCATGTCCAGGGGTCCCCTGATGACTTTGTTTAGGGTGATTTGAAGAGACAGCAAAGTGCAAAATGAATCCATCCCATTCCAATTAGCATCATCTTTAACCTAATGAGGGACACCTCAAGGTGACGTGGCACCCACGCCCAGATGCACCATTATCATTCCACACTGGGCAACTCATCTAAATTACTAACTGGCCCGGGTTTTTCATTAGCCGCCGTGTGCAGAGGAGGCGGGGCCCCTTCACACCGGCACACAGGCAGACAGCAGCCAATCGAGACCCTGATCACATTCTTCTTGACTTTCTGCTGAATGCATGTTTGAAATGAGCCCCCTCTCTGCTGCTCTGTATACTTGTGTTTGTGTGATGTACACGATTAGTAAGAAACTGAATAGAGTCGCTGAGGTGATCAAGAAAACTGCAGAGAGCAAGAGCTTGATCCCCTTATTATTTTTAACAAAGAGTAATTACAGTACCTGGATGGTGCCTCTCCGGGGTTTATGACGGCGCTAGAGCAAAGTCCATAGAGTCTCCATAGAGACACAGGGTTGGTCTTTGACAGAAAAGCCTCAGCGTTGGTTACTCTCCCAGTGGAGACCAGATTGACAAAGGGCCTTCAGCAGGGACAGTTCTGTTGTAGGACTGTCTATGGCACAGAGTGGATGCCACCCAGACACCTTGGTGTGTAGTGCCTTTTAACAATTTTAACAATGCCTTCTACTAGCATCACAGATGTCACTGGAACTCAACAGGGTTTTGGGGAAAATTTGCAGAGCTGGGAAATTTCTGCACAAAATACCATAACGCCAATTATATAACTGTAATGTTGGTATAATTATTAATACTTTCATTTATAGGGGTTAGTGAGACGGTCTCGGGGGGGATGGAATTGAACTTTATAGCATTTTATTGTGTCATGTAGGTGAAGTCCACGATATCGCCAACCTCAAGATTCGGATTCAGGAGGCAAAATACTAGACAAAAGAAAGAAACGAAACCGCTTCAAAGACCGTTGTATCCAGAGTACCTAAAGTAGTGATTCCTAATCTTTTAAACTCGTTTTCTTTCTAAAACATTGCAAAAATGTCTACTTATGACCTCTTCTCATATATTTTAGTGCAGTACTTTATGGGACGTGGGCCAAATCTTTCCCAAAGCTAGTTTCTTTCATTTTAGGTAGTTATTTAAAGCCGCTGTGACGACAGGATTGACAACTATGATTTAATCATGATTGAGTTGGGCGGGACCTCGTTGGTCACTACCGCGCAGACTCTGGCGTCACAGGCACAAGATGGCAGCGTCTGTATCCGGGATGTTTCGGCTTCATTTTTGTACAGTGAGAGGAAGTGGAGACGCGCTGTCCATCTTTTATATACAGTCTATGGTATTAACCCATTAGTGATTTTCCCTTCTCATTTTGTTTAATTTGAACTTTTGTAATGAATAAAATTATCCACAATAGCAGTGATTATAGAAAAAAATGTAAAACAAAAAGAATTTTGTAGCAGAATATTTTGCATAACCATGAAACATGGTTGGAAACCACTGACCCTAAAGGGTTTATTATTGTTGGGTTTATGACATTTGCTGCTTTGATGAATATTGCTATTTTGCCTTACAAGTGCTTCCCCTCTTCTTATTTACTAGTCATTTGTCACTTTTTTTTAGACATGCCCATATTCCATAATCACAAGTTGAGTTTAATAGCATCATTATGCTTCTATTCTCTCTCATCTTGGTGAATTGCACACACTAACACACACTTTCACTCGTGCCTAGCTCTGAGTACCTGCACCTCACTACATTGAGACAGCAATCAAGCAAAAGCCCTGGTACCTCTATTTAATGTTGTTTTCCATGTCCTGAATGAACAGATGTCTGTATAAATTACTTCCCAGTGTGACATTGCAGATATTAAATACATGCTTTGCATTACTAAACAACCGTTCTGATGTGGTTAGAGCTGCAGGCAAATGTTGTGCAAGACTGGGAGATTGTTTCAGATTTTACTTATCAAAGAATTGTTGGAAGGGTGTAAAGCAAACTAGAGTCCTGATCTCTTACAAGCATAATAATGGGGGGTGGAAATTGGTCTCTGTAAAATGGTTTATGTATGTGATGTTGTGTCATCTTGTTTTCCAGCCAGGGAAATGACCAGGGGGAAGTTCCTGAACATCTTGGAGAGGCCGAAGAAGTGACGTGGGTGTTTGTTGTTTTTGCAAACAACAGCTCATTATGGACTGCAAGGTGTGAATCCAATCTATGTGTTTACCAATATGCCCTGAACATGTTCAGACCTTCACTAAAAAGTTCAAAGACTTTGCACTCAAACCATAAATAGGAGCAAAAATGCTGACTCCCACAGCTGAGGTCCTCCTCACCTGTTGTCCTCCTAGATAGACGCCTTTATTACATTAATTTCTCTGTATCTTGTAGGTCTGCTTTGATTAAATGTTCCCTATTTATTTTTATTTCTATTTTAAACATGATTTACTTTTTTTTCCTGCAATTTGTGGAGTTGGATAATAAAGTTTTAAAACGAAAAGACCATTGCCTTATTTAAACAGTTCGGTTGATAACTTAATGCCTCTCATAAGTGCAGCACCTCTCCGGGACATGTTTTTCCATTTAATGAGCATTGGAAGCAGGGTCCCCTACACAAAACATTGCGTAAAAATAATATTGCTCATTGTCGTCGCCGTTAACGAGAGTTGACATAATTACTAGGACCATTTCTTTTCTAATTAGCACACTTCGGCCATGTCGGAGCTAGCGGCCAGGCAGAAAGAGAATCAGACAGGCATGCCGAATGGGAAACAAAAAGAAGTCCATCCGCCATAATTAGGTAAGACAACGCCTCGGTCTGTTCTCGGCGGGAGATGTCGCTGGGACTCTGGCCGCTCACTCTCTACAAGTTACACTTCTCCCCAGGCCGCTAATAAGCCCCTAATCGTCTTTCCGATTCACACGGACAGAGGCCGCCATTGCCTCCGTGGCTTCACCCCCTGCCTCTCACGCGGACCCTGGTTCACCCCTTTCGAAAAAATATGGATTATTTACAGGCTGTTCTGGACGTTTCAGAAAGAGTGACTTCCCTGGAGTGCTATGGGAGAGAGGGTGTTGTGGATCCTTGAACGCAGCGTGGCAGCAGGAGGATGGGGGCCAGAAAGCACATTTCTACTTAGTTTTGTATTTGCATATATTTATGTAAAAGCCCAACAGGTAATCTAAATTCCAAAAAAAGCCAAATAAACCATTAGAAAAACTAAATCTAATGGTTTCTTTTTACAACTTTGGGGTGGAGAAGTATTCAGATCCCTGTGTAAGTAAAAGTAGAATTGCAACACCGTAAAAAAAAAAAAAAATCCTGCATTG
This sequence comes from Nannoperca australis, assembly GCA_036023655.1. Classification (NCBI taxonomy): domain Eukaryota; kingdom Metazoa; phylum Chordata; class Actinopteri; order Centrarchiformes; family Percichthyidae; genus Nannoperca; species Nannoperca australis. Next base: position 13,073 of record JAVQJD010046699.1, on the reverse strand, counting down.
AAAATGTTTCTCAAGTAAAATGATTAATAGCAGAATCTGTCAAGTATTGGTTCTGCAGGACCATGACCCTTATTTCTTGTAGCATTATATATTGTTTGATTATTTCTAATGTAAGTTGCATTTTTCTGTCGGAGGTAGAGATCATTAACTAACTTATTGGGTATCTACCTCAAACATGTCCTTAATGTAGCTCAGTTACGTTCCACCACTGCGACGTATAAAGCCCGTGGGCCTGTTGAGGGGACTTTATTAGAAAATCTGAAGAACTCGCACTTAATATATCCCCGCTATCTGCGAGTAAATCCGTTAAAAACGTGTCCGCCCCCCGCTGCATCCTGGAGGTGACCCTGCTGCCGTTGGCACTGGTTGCGTGGACACTTGTTGGTGCTGCCTGGTGAACGTTGACGTGAGAAGCGACCTGACATCCTCAATATGTTGCACGCAACGGTGGCTGCCCGTCACCCGCAGCCAAACAGCCCCTTCAAGGAGCGGGTCGGTCCCGCAGAGCCGCTCATCCATGTGGGTGGGGGTGGAGCAGGGTACGGGAGGGGGAGGCTCCTCCATCCATCCATCCATCCTTGACCTCACATAGCCTCTGTGCCCCGACAAACGTCAATCCGATGTGACCCGAGTCTTTAAATTAGCTGTCAATTAGTGCAAATTAATCAACTCCTCGCCTAATTAAGCAATACCGACGGGCAGCTACCAAACATGCCATTGTGGAGAAGCCATGAGAAAGCTGCGGGGCTTGCAAACTCTGTGCTGGGGAGGGGGCGGAGGGAAGGAAGGAGGGAGGGAGGGAGGGAGGGAGGGGGCATCGCATCACATCACGCCCTGCAAGTGCTTAAGGAAAGCAGAGGCCCTGGCTGTGCTTTAGTTTTTCCCCTGACTCGGCTCGACATGTGTGCTGTCATCGAGATGGCTTCACCCTGTTTCAACACCGCGGATGCTCGACTCAGCAGACTGAAGCACAGCAGCTCAGCACCAGAGGTTCCTCTCTCCTCGCGGTTGATCTGTTTATCTTGGAAAGCATGATGAAGAGTTTTACACTACTTCGATTCACCCAATAAAGAGACGCTGAATGCACCAGCGCTGAATAGAAGTTCATATGGGATGAAAACGTTGAGAAATGATCCATCCGTCTGTCGGGGGTTCAGTTATATTTCCACTTCCGCTGTGACCTTCCAGCAAAGAAAAAGTGCTCTGCTTATTCGTCGTCACAAATGCATCTCACCTGCCGCATCAGCAGGATATGATATTCATTTTAGTGGGCGGTTTTTGCTTATAGCTGCTTATCAGTTTGCGACCTGCTGCAGACGTGCACCTGTTTGAAGGTGACAGGCTGGATGCGTGTGTGGCTTCATTTCTAAAGGTTTGAGGACACTTCTTTTTCTTTTTCTTTTTTTGCATTAGGCCTAAAAACTGGAGGATGTGTGGTTGGAGGGGGTTGGGGCCAGATAAACAAAAAAATTCTCCAACAGCTGTTTGCTTTTTAATCTGCAGCCGTCAGATCCTGCAGGTCTTTGATGGGCAACCCAATCTACACGAATGACTGAACTAAATCTTCCCTTAATCTAGAGCCTTATTAGGCAGCCTCTCTTCTGCATGTAAATCAGCACGCAGCCATTTTCATAGGAGATGGATTATTAAAAGCCATACAGAGAGGGGACGTGTTGCACTACCAACAAACCAAACAAAAAAACCCTGTGTAGTTTGCGACAGGAGTGATGGTGGAGTAATTGACGGGTCACCCTGACTCACACCCTTCTATGTGAATAAATTACTTGATCTCAACAGGCTGATGTGTCATTAGCACATCCTATATAATATTGATTTCTTCATTAATAGAATTCCTACTAAATTGTCTCTAATTAGTTTCAACTGTCCAACTATTAATTGCAGCAGCGGTATTATTCTCCTTAATCAGCAGCTCAATTCATAGTGTTTGATATAAAATACGACTTCGACTTCCGACCTGTCTTCCGGGTGCTTAAAGTCTCAGTTACAATTGATGTAGTTTTAGGTTACGTCAGTCAAGTGGTGCGTTTCCTTATTTTGCTCTGGAATTTACATAATACGCATGCATTTATTTATTATTTTATTTAGTTGCCTTCATTGCTTTATTCCATTATTATAGCATTATTACTTTGATGATATGCATGGAATGTGTGGGCAAAGAAAATTGTGAGCCATATATGCAAATAAGCCAATCCTCATTTTGTTCAAAATTATTTCCAAACGAATGCATGCCCATGTAATAAATATTAAAATTAAATATTAAAATAAATATTTTTGAAATAATCACATGACTCAAAACATTTTTTATGTAAGCCTGCATGCCAAGACTGACGCCAACATAAAATGCAAATACAAAATTTCCACTAATTTCATTAAAAAGATCAATAAACCAGCATGTTTCATCAACTTCCTGACACCAAAATGTTCAGTTGTTCTCTAACAATTTCACAAATGTTCATGCTTTAGGCATACATGAATCATATACCGGCCATAATTAGCCATTATTCAGTGTAATGTTCAGATGCGTTTAGTGAAGGTTGCATACCATATATAATTATAATACTTACTTTATTTACTTATTAGACTTAGGTCCCATATTCTGTTGCATTTTCCATTTCCTCCGAGGAAATGTCCCTGTGATTTTATCTGCTCTGTAGCCTTTGCTGCTGCTGCTGCTGCTGCTGCTGATGTGGGATCAGCGCTGTGCAGGACCGTGCAGAGCAGAGTGGGTCCATATCGTCCAGCTGTCGTTTTTGGGAGGGCCTTTGATTTGCGTGTGATGAGTTTCCCATAGCATCTGGAGATCAATTATCCACTAGTGTGAGCCAGTGGTTGAGAGAGCATAGCTGGCTGTGTGTGTGTGTGTGAGTGTGTGTGTGTGTGTGTGTGTGTGTGTGTGTAAACCATTCAGCGAAAAACAGGCAAAACATACTGATTTATTCTCGGAGATTGGGGTAATTTTCTAAACCTGCAGCATTTAAAATGTAAGTAAGAGATGTGAAATAGACAATTTAATTAGGAATTCCTAACAAAAAATTATAAAGGCAATATATCTGCAGTGAGTTTATAATGGCTATGGCGTTTGTTGCTTTACGTCTTACGGTGCAGTATTCTTGTTTTAAGGTTCCTTATTTTTATCTTATTTAATATCTATGATTCCAGGTTCGTTTTAATAATGTAGTTTTCCTTCTCATCATTTCGCCTTTCTCTCTGCAGCCTGCCTCCTTGAAGTCCTTTCGTTCCTCCCTTTCTTTCTGTAGCCTAAATCCCCTCCGCGTTTATCCACACAGCCTAGTCCTGCATGGGGAAAATGCAGATATGTATCAGAGAGGGCGTATAATGCATCCATGATCCACAGGAATCCGGAATCCTTGCAGCTGATTGGCTGCTGGGTCCTGCCTCTTGTTGGGATGGACCTGTTGGATAAAAGGACCATTTTCTGAAGGACTCTTGTGTGTTATACAGAGGATCATGCACTGGGGACCACACTGTACGACGGTGAAATAAGAAACAGGCCTTTCAAGTAGCGTCGAAGATATCATGACGGGGAAACAAGGTGCCGTGCTCTCGGAAAGTTTAAATCTATCGGAGAAAACCTCTCTGTGTGCAAATGGGGGGAGTAACAGCCACCAGCCGAAGAGCGGCGCGACCCATCCGCCGCCCAGGTGCACCGGCTTTGGTATCCAGGAGATACTGGGGCTGAACAAGGAGCCGCCCGCGGCCCCGAGGAGCCCTCTGGGCTCGCTGCCGGCCGGGGCGCACCTGATCGCAGCCAGGTCCTTGCTGGGACACGCCGGCGTGGGTATGGGTGTCGGGATGGGATTAATCGGCCCTGGTGGAATTCCGTCGTTTTACAGTCAGCCAGCGTTTTTGGAGACTGTGCTGTCGGACGCACAAGATGTTCACCTGCAGCCCCACAGCAGGTCCGTAGGGCCGCTGGACACCAGCCAGTCTGCCAGCTCAGGTGATCTGCAACACTTTAGAATTAGTGATACTAAATATATTGCAAGAGCATTTTGACAGGGCTACTGTGCATGTATTGTCACTTTTTTTGTTACACAGTATTAGGCTATTATTGTTGTTTTGTTATTATTATTAGTAGTAATAGTATCGCTACTGTATGGTTTTAAATGACAATTACAATGTAATGGCTTAAAAAAAAGCAGTGTTGTGTCAATGTCAACTGTTCCAAATCGCTCTTATAGATGTCATTAACTTTAATGCTTTCTTCCCGTTTTAATCCAGACTCCGATGATTTGTCTTCAAATGAACGAAAACTGTCAAAGTCATCAGTAAGTCAGAGCAAGAAACGCAAGAAAAGACGCCACCGGTTAGTGTTGATTTCTGGTTAATACTGGATAATTATTATTCTTTAAATTATGAATTAAACAGAAATGTACGTGATGCAATGTACGATGGTAATTGGGTTTTTTTGTGGGTGTTTTTATTGTACCCTTATTTAAACAGACAATAAACTATAGTGCAAATAAGAATTTACTACAATTGACTACTAATATATTATTATACACCCATGCACATGGATAATAAAACACATCAAATAGAATATTATAGTCTATAGAAATGTGTTAAATGTTGTTTCTATTTCCGTTTTTAGTCAGATCAGATTGGCATGCCTTTTAGTTTGAATCACAGAGAATGCTTTCTGCTGGAGACACAAAATGCATTCAGTTCAATATGTCCAAGTATTTCAAATGATACCCGGTTTCCACAGGACCATATTCACCTCATATCAGCTGGAGGAGCTGGAAAAGGCCTTTAATGAGGCACACTACCCGGATGTTTATGCCCGAGAGATGTTGGCCATGAAAACAGAACTCCCTGAAGACAGGATACAGGTAATACTCTACTCTGGCACCACGTGACTTTATAATAATAATAATAATAATATATTAATATTGATAATATATTATTCACTGGAAAGTTTAAACATGGACCATCCAGCTTAAGTCTTAATCATTTTTCTCACACACAGTTTTTATTATATTGTAAACACATTCGTTACGTATGATGGGATGTATTTCATTTATTTTAATTTTATTGAATTTATAAGATATTGCCTTAATGGATCACTTTAACTTCTGCATTAGGCTTTATTTTAAATGTCTCAGTACGTACATTCATCAAGGTTTTAGCCTACAAATTACTACTTTTAGCTTATCTTTCATATGAAAATGCTACATTTGAAAAAAAATAAAGATATGCTGGCAATTTTATTTTTATTTTTGTCTACAAATAAAAAAGAAAATACTCAAATAGGTCCGTGAAATTATATGATTTTATAAATTTCAAAAGGCTAGTTTAATCTGTATTCTCTTTGAGATCCTCTCTGCAAATGCATATATACACACATATATAATATAGTCCAGCCTATATAAAGAATGCCAAATAAAGGCACTTATACACTGACGTTAAAGCATTGAGTCTCACCCCACAGCCTATTGCTTATTTCGTTGTATTTACAATATTTCTTTAGACTATGATAAGTAATAGTATCTTTCTGAAATTGCAGCCTAAGCCTTATCGATGTGTGCGAATATTAAAAGGCAAATATGATTGTTTTCCTTATGAATATGCACCTGTAGCCTGATCTTTCCTTCACTTTCCCACCGCTGCTAATGACCTCCTGTGGTTTGTGCGTGCGGGCCGCCAGCTGCCTCTCGCTTTGCTCCCGTGTTAAAGAGGAGGCAGGCTAAGTGAGCCCCCCGTAAATCGATCAGTGGTGCTCCCCTCCTGTCGGAACAAAGGCTGCTCTCCTCCAGCATCCTCGCCACGATAGATAATCTCTCATCAGGCGCAGTTGGATGTGAAACAATTTGTTCTCGGAGAAGGAGCCACTAACGACCTAATCAAGCTATCAAGGCGGAAGAAGATTGCAGTGTGACCTGGACCATCCATCTGCCGGGGCGCCTTTTAATCTCATTCTCATTACGGACTGCAGCTGTACAGCCGCGGATAAATAATAAAAAAGGAAATAAATAAATAAGCCCGGGCCTGATCCTATCCTAAATAAAATTAACACCCAATTTTCTCATTGAGTGTAATTAGTTAAATCAGACGAGCTCGGGAGGCTGGCTGCTGCTCCCGGAGAGACGCAGGGAGTTCAAATGAAATAACTACATTGAATTTATTAGCACGGGTCAATAGCACTGCTCCCCCGAGTCCCGGTAGTTTAATTTCCCGTGATATTTGCCCGCCTGCGCGCCATCGATTGGGCCTGAAATTAACTTATTTTTCAATCAGCCTTGGCGTGCCCAAGGGTCACTCCTCCTCACAGCTCCCACACTGGCTTCTTTTGAGGGGCAGAGAAGCAATTTCTCATAAAAAAAAGTGTCTTGTATGAAATAAGGGTTATCATCAGAATTACCAGAATAAGAAAAAAAGCTTGAAAACGTTTGGATCATTTTCAATTTAAAATCTGTCCCCTCACTCCAATCTACTCTCTGGCCCCCTCGTCTCCTCACAGAGCCATCAGAGGTGCCCTAAGTAGAGTGTTTAACAATCCTGTGTTGTGCTATACAATCAATTTGGCCTCTCTCTCAGAGCTGACAGATAGCCGGCAAGGCCTTAAGCAGTTGTTGGCTGTGGCGGAGTGAAGTGTCTTGATGTGTCAAACCATCTATAATGCCACCACAGGTAGCTGGAGATCAGCTCTGACAGGAGGCAGCGATCCTTCACACCTGTAGCCAGCAGGTTATGGGAAATCAATGGACTGAATCCAAACAGAGCAGTTGTTTTCTTAAGTTACGTTGAATCACACCAGAGATTCCCAAACAAGGCATCTTTAAACTTAAGTCTTCATGCAAAAGGTACCACTTGCTAATGAAGCATCCTTTATAAATAGTTTATAAGCTGTAACTATTGGCTTTATTAATGGTTAATAAATAATTTCCTAAAGCTTTACAGATTATTAAAAACAGCTTCTGGTTGCAGGTTGTGAGAAATTCCTATTGATGATGTTTATCCTTTAATGACACCGTTATAAGTGCTTATAATGCATGACTTACATACTGAGGGGTTAGCACTTTTTAATAAGCCATCATGTCTGCAGTTACATTATTTGGAATTAACAATCAACAATCAATAAAGAGGTTTTAAGACAATTGTAAAGTTTGTCAAGTTTGCAGTTGGAATGATTGGATCTCATGAGCACTTACTTTCTGGGAAATGGCTGCACAGCATATGGACCAAAATCTGAACAGAAAGGATAAACAGCAGCTTCATGCATTTATCACAATCTGCCAACCCAACATTTTGTTTTATTATATAATCACGCATAACTGATATATAAAGCATTAGAAAATTATTTATTAATTATTAATAAAGCCAAAGCCTCTTTAGGTTGCTGAATTAGAAAATGGTACCAATAGTTTCATCTTGCGCACAAGGAAATGCAAATTGCAAGCTGCCATTGGATTGTTTTAAACCCTTAAAAGAAAAATGGATCCTAGAATTTACTCAATATCTACATTCTGCCAAGACAAAACTCCTCTGTAGTCAAAAGGACCTCCATCTCTGCCATCCCCAAATGATTGAGAATCATCTAGCTGTGGCATTATCTATGCCATATCAGCTAAAAGTTATTATTCTATCTCAGCCATTTCCCAAACAATTCAAGGTAATCATTATGGATCCAGAAAAGCACCAAAAAGTGCATTCAATTTCCGGTCAAGAGCATAAATGTTTTGTAGCCAAACAATGTCACAAAAACTGCCATGCTTGCATCTATAGGCAGAGGAATTTGGAGTTAAGGGTCCTGGTAACTAAATGTGTGGGTGTTTTGTCCTCCTGTCACAGGTGTGGTTTCAGAACCGCAGAGCCAAGTGGAGGAAGAGGGAGAAATGCTGGGGCCGAAGCACCGTGATGGCAGAGTACGGCCTGTATGGAGCCATGGTGAGGCATTCAATCCCCCTGCCAGAGTCCATCCTCAAGTCTGCCAAGGATGGCATTATGGAGTCCTGCGCCCCCTGGCTGCTAGGTGATGGTGATGTCCTTCTTTATCATTGTCTCATCGTGTTGGTGTAGAGACTATTTCTCTGAGTGGTTATTTGCAAGTTATCCATGTGTAATCATAACATTAAAGCATTTCACTGCACGGACTGATAGTGTATGCAGGCACTGATGCCCTCTCTGCACAACTACATTAGTTGCTCTAACTTGCTAAGCATGACCCTTGAAGAAGAAGAATCCTACACAGAGAACATGGCATACACTTTGCATTACATCTAATATTTTCATCCTCCACGCTGGTCATGCATTGACGTCCATTCAAACATTATATTCTAAATCGGAACTTTTTTTGCTTGCTATTTGCAGTCCAAGATGGCTTACCAATCAACAGACGCTATTCTAAATCTGAATACCCGCAACTCTTTGCAGGGATGCACAAAAAGTCCACGGAGGCAGCAGTTCCCCCGCCAACAGGAAAGTGCGATGTGCCCCAGCAGCTGAGCTCTCAGAGGGCAGAGGAAACTGAGGCGGAGGAGAAGAGGTCAGAAGGCAAGTCCACCATTTCTAAAGAGGAACTGAGAGAGAACAGCATTGCTGCACTCAGGGCCAAAGCACAAGAGCACAGTGCCAAAGTGCTGGGGACGGTTTCTCATGACAGACTGCTGGAGGGCAAACAGGAGAGGCAGGCGGCCGAGGAGAAAGCCAGTGATCCCCTGAGTTCAGCAGACGAGGAGAAAAGTCCGTAGAGACTATCTGTTCCTGGGGACTGTTATTCTCGTGAGTGAATGCAGTGGCCTGGTTGCTTTCAGCATGTGTAGGGATTTATCCAACATAACTCACTGTCCTGCAGGTTTTCATCCCTGGACTTCTTTAAGAAGCAAACTCATCTGGCCATCACCGGCTCTGCACAGAAGATACAAATGCACTTTTTTCTGATTTACTTCCAAACTCACAGTTGTTGGTTACACACAGTAGAGAAGAGTTGACTAATTGTTGGGAGTAAAGGTGTTAATATTGTTGTATATAGATCCCACAATTATATAACGAGCCAGATGAGTAACATTTTATCCAGTATAACAGTGATAATACTTTAATTAGGACTACCAATGACAAATGAGCACTACATTTCATTCTGGCATTCATTTTAATGTTGCTTGTAAAGTTACTTAATGGTGACATTTGAAATAAAAACCATCCCACCGACAGTACTCTTTGAAGAGAAAGAAAGTAATTGTTGTCCTATATCGCACTGTATATAATTGATATATTAATCTCTCTCACTGAGGCACAATTTGAATTACGTTTTCTTGTAGTCTTTAAAAATGTTTGTGTTTTTATTTCAAAAAAATGTATAACTCCAAATACAAAGCATAAAATAGAAATCAACTTTTATTAAATGTGACTTTGTGGTGTCTATTTATTCTGCTTTCCTTTCAACCAAATGGTCTACATCTGTGAAGAAAAAAAAGCCTTCATTGTAAATCTCTTAAATGGCGTGAAGTTGCCCTCGTTGTTGGAGTAGCTACTTGTTGTCACTTAATGCTCTGCTGGCCGGGCTCATTAGGACAGAGTCCACAGCTGCATGCTTGGGTTAGTCCCTATAATCCGTTGCAGTTGAGAGCCTTCAATTTCAGATTAAACTAGGGGACCAGGGCGTTTGGGACAGCAGAAAGAGTGAAAGCACCCCCCAAGTAGGATGACCTCTGCCTGATTTCAGATCACTTTAAGGATGCTATTACCAGACGACTCTCAAGCTGTTTCATCCTCTTATCTAAATACTGAGCTAAAGTCCAACAGCTTTATTTGTTGCCAATCTTCATTTTCCCCAGGCTGTTCATAAAACTTTCTATCAGGCTACTTGAACACAGCTTTGCAACACGTCTATGTGTCTGCATTACATGTAATCCACATCACATTTTACACTTCATCCCCAGTCAGTGAATGGGGCCTCCTAACGAGTTGAACAATTGTGTTCTACTCCAATTAAATGGGGAGCAATTTCAAAGGGCAAGGGGGGACTATTATCAGTATGCTGCGGCATGTCTCAGCTCTGAATGGCTTTCAGATTGGAACCATAATGTCACCGGATGCGGAAAAGGTTGCTAATTATATTGTTGATAGATATAAGGATATACACGAATAATTAATGATGGCTGGGAAATGGACTGGAGCGTGTCAGAGTAATAAGAAATGCTGATGCAATGAACCTGAGAGGAACATTGATTGGTGTATTTTGAAGTGTACATTTATATAGTGCTAGAAGTGAAGAGTGGTATAGGGATTTGACCTAGATTTGACCTACCTGAGATTTGAAGGGTGATAGAGAGCTCATGCTGCAACATTAAGGACATTTTGTTTTAAACCTGAAAAGACTCAAACCATGCATCATGAGCCATTAAAAAAAAGATTCAGTATCTTGTTAAGAGACACTTCAGCAGAGAAAGTGCTTACTCATACGTTGCCTTGAATCCCAGGAATCTCACTGGTTTCTTGTTTCATGATCCTCCAGTGAAACTTTGTGTGCAGTTTTCTATTTTTTCTATTATTCAAATGATCCAAAGGTTTTTAGCCAGGCTAGCAACATGGCTATGTAGGTCTGTTGGTCAGTTGGTCCACCACTTCGGTCCAGACTAAAATATCTCATGTCCCCCTCAGGATGAATTATTATAACTTTGGTGATCCCTTAAATGTTCAGGTGGGGCCATCATCAGGGCAGATTTTCAGTTTGCCCAGTACATTGGTTTCTGACCAAATACCTGCAAAGCTAATGACCTTCCTATCTTTGTAGTTTGTGTTCAGTGCTAACTAACAAATTATAGCATGCTGACACACTAAACTAAGATGGCAAACCAGGCAAAAATGTTATACCTGTTAAACATCAGCATATTAGCATTGTCACTGTAAGCATGTTAGCATGCTGACCATAGCATTTAGCTCAAAGTACAGCCTCGCAGAGAAGCTGGCATGGCAGTCATCTTTACTGTTGATTTGTCATAGTAAGACCTGGAACTCAACCTGACCCAAAGCTCACTTATATTGTCCCTATGGCAAAACCTTAAAAAACGTAGAATCGATCACTTGTAAAGGATTTTCTGGCAGCAGTATTTCCAAAAGTATCTTTAATTAGAACATTTTGGTTCAGTCTTAAATTTCAGGAGAATTAGACAACAAACATCACAATGTAATGTGATTTTGCACATCTTCCTTTAAGGTGGAATTCTCATAGAACCCAATAACCATTTAAGGCTTCGTGATTGGAATTATTTGCAATACACAAAGCCCTCACCTCCACAGACCCTCAACCCAATTCAGTTATTGAGGCCAAGACATATACAGAGTGAGGATTATTCCTCTAAAGTGCAAATCTATTTAATCCTCTGAGAGTGGAATAGACGGTTATGATAGATCAGATTTGCTGAAGATCAAGCTGTTTACATTGGATATGAGGAGGTAATTCACAGTATCCCTTATGATGGACACTCTGCTAGTGGAAGACCATCATAAGACCCTCTCAATCCATGCAAAGTGAGATCAGAGGGAGGTTTATGGAAAGATTTTGACTAATGCAATATTAACATTCAACTTCTTTTTGATAGGCGTAAGAGCAATATGATTTCACTGGTGAGATGAAGTGCATGCAGATCATTTTGGAAAGCTGGGCTGAGATGAAACACAAGATGCAGTTAGAGAACTGAAATGTAGTGTTCTTCCGCCCTCTGCTGCATAGAGTTATTAGTACAACTGAATCCTTGGCACGCCTCTTAGTGTAACATAGAGCTGTATGAACTGGATTAAAATGAATCCAGGATATTCAACAAAATATAAAAAAAGAAATGAAGAGAGCCTGATTGTGACATCGCAGGTATAATACTGTTTACAGATTTTTAGAAATGAAAAAATATAGTAATCTGCTCAAATACCAAAGTACAACCTGGAGTGAATGAACTGATGCTTTTACTAACTACAACTACTGCTTTACAATGTAGTCTTTATTATTATTATTACTACTATTATTATTATTATTATTATTATTATCATCAATCCACAACAGATCATGTGCCAATAACTGAACCATATGCAGCAACAACTGGATTTTAATGTAGTTTAAATTAATTTATACAACTGACCCAGCCAGCAGGATGTTCCCACAACATTGGCTATTGTTACCTACAAGTTCTATAATGTTTTAAAGAAAGTTTTTTAATCTAATGTTTGATGAATTTTTTAAGGATGTTTATAATTTCAAATATTGTTCCTATAAGGTTAAATGTTACCTAACACATAATGTTGTAACTGCAACAATCTAAGGATGTTTTGGGGACATAAGTGAGGTAGCAGATTATAGAATTATTTTATAAAACATTCCCACAATGTTATTTAAATAACAAAGGAAGAACATTTTCAAAGCAACATTCTGAAAAGGATATTGAGGCCCGAGAACATTTTTTATTAAACATTTCTGTAATGAGGTATGTTAACAAAGTTAAAACATTTTCCCTGCAACACTGTAAGGATGTTTCAGGGATGTATTGTCTCTAGCTCTGTCCAGGTGTTCTTGTTCAAGGATTGTTCAATGAGGTGAACATGGCCTGGGAGTGAAGTGTTTTAAAAGCTTCTTGCCAGCATCCGAGGAGAGAGGCATTTGACTTTGTGATTCTGGGTCTTGCGGCCTCTCAGTCTGGGATTTTGTGTTGCTGTGGTGTTTTGAATGAATGTTTTATGGTAGATTTAGTTTGTTGGTTGTTTGTGTGTCTTTATGTTAAGAAATGCCATGTCTTTGATTGTTTTAAAGGCGTTACTCTGTGGTTGATTTGTGTCAGTGGTGGAGTGGTTGACACAGTGGGCAATAATATGCAATGGAGAACTCCAGATAATGTGTGATGGAAATTTACTCCATATCCATATTAATCATGCTGATTTGATTTCGGTCTCTTGACCATTCTTGCTATGAAACTGTCTTTCTGTCCGTCCTTGCTAACCTGTGAGAATCCATTCTGTTATGGGATTCCCTATCTCACAACTGACTTCTTTGGGTTTTGCTATTGCTTCCAATAAAGACATTGTAACCAGGTTCTTCCTGGCCCTTC